>JASDQU010435393.1:50029-60508 GCA_032191745.1 Picea mariana
CCTATCTTTTAGGGAATCTCATAAAAAATAGACCACCTCCTAAAAAATAGGGGCGCTTCTCCTCTTCAGTTGTGACTCGGTTAAATTTCAGTTAGACTAGTGGAGGACAACTCATGGATGTAGTTCACCTCAGTTTTTTCACTAGGAGGGTACATATCACATGCATGAGTCCTAGAGGGAGCATATCTCATGCATGCATGCTTTTATCTCACCTCCACACATGTGACTCAATTAACTGATGAATGCATTGACATTTTACTTAGACTAGGTGATAGATAACTCCAGTTTTTGCTAGTGAATGTTCAAATCACTCTTGATCAATACTATGGCACTTCAAATCACTCTAGATCATGTTTATAGTGCATTCACTAAGACATGAAACTATCTATGGTGCATTCACTTAGCCATTGGGCTATACATTGGGTGTATTGTTCATTCTACTATTAATGTACTTTAACACAATTTCATTATTGTTTTTCTCATTCTTGCTTCTCTCTCCAATTCTTTTTGCAAATTTTGTGTGAATTTCTCTAACTAATTTCTATGTGAATTTCACAATAACAACACATTTGTTAATACTTCCATTGACATAAAAAATCAAATGTCATAATATGTTGAGACTTATATACAACCTATTTCACTATTCATTATTTAACCAAAATTTTAAGAAAATTATAACATATGAGTATCACGAGACATTATCATTGAAATTTTATGTTCCCTATTTTAAACATTTTTTTGTGGGTCGGATAACAAACTACATGTCATTTTAAAGTTTTTCCCCTCATCAATGAACTCATGATATATATTCAATAATTTAATATCAAATTATAATTTTACAAAATATTTAGTGGTAGCCAAAAAAAGCAAGAGCCTCTAACTTATTTTGGTTTGATGTATTGAGATTATATTTAAAAAAAGTATTTAGTGGTAGCCAAAAAAACAAGAGCCTCTAACTTATTTTGGTTTTAAGTATTGAGATTATATTTTAAAAAAAATGAAAAAATTTAAATGTGTACTATAAATTAAAAATTTGGAAAAAGATAAATTAAAAATTTTGAATGCAAATTATAGATAAAAAAAAATTGAAAATAAAAAATTAAAAAGATAAATAATTTTGTATTCATTTCCTATTTAAAATATTGAATCTTTTTTAAGTAAATGTTAAAAATACAATATCAAAATAGAATTTCTAATTATATGATTTTGGGTTATTCTTCGTCATCAATGGAGTGTTTAATATTGGAGTGTTTAATATATGCGGGTCTTAAATCTTAATACTTCATTTAATAAACCCTAAGATGTAAATCTAAGACTTATTGAGGTTATAATTAATAATTTTTCATACATAAAATTCAATTATCTTAATTAGCCAACGTATTGAAGTTGTTCGAAATAGTAATTACAAGTCGATGAAGCTTCATGTCTCTGTCAATTTTGTCAGTCAGTCAGTTAGTTAGAAGATTTGTCAATCGGTTCTGTTAGTCTACATATTTTGTTCATTAGCTTAATTTTACGTTTACGCAAGATCAGTTTTATCAGTCGACAAGTAGGGGAGTTAAATTAATGGAGCCGATCGTATCTTTCTCGAGTCCAGTTAAGTACATGAAGAGTCAACCGTATTTATTGTGTCTTTAATGTTGAGTCAGTTTTACTTCTACACGAAGTCTCATTCGTAGTCCATATAAGTCTAAGTCTTTAGATAGTTGTATATACACAACAAAGAGGTAGAGAGAACAAAGGTACAAAAACAAAAACAACATCAACAACTAAGGAGTCGAAGAAGTCTGATCACAAGCTTTGTGTCTGTGAAGTCAGCAAAAGATGTTACTTGAGACAAGGCTCATCACAGTATTGTACTTTGTAACCGTGTCCAACGCATCGAGATTTAATATATACATCAAGTGGTTTGGTTGTTGATTAGTTTATGTGTAATTTTAAGCTTATGTTGTGTTTATAAATTTATGTGTTAAATATTAGCACATAGTGAAGAAATTGTTACTTTAAATATTTTATCACAGCACACAGAAATTCCAGTAGGTTTCCCATTACACAGTAAGTCCCAAGTGTTCAGTGACAGAGTCTTGTGGCACGTATTATTTTGAGACTGTGCTGCACAGAATAGTTTGTGCATTGTATATCCAAGATCCAGTATTAGAGCAAGTTGATCAAGAGAATGTTCTATTAGAAAGTAATAACTCTATTGAAAAGTGAAATATGGCTTCTACTTCAAATCTGCAACCTTCCACTTTTACAGGAAATAATTATGAGATGTGGTCCTTGAACATGAAGGAACTATTTCGAGGTCAAGATGTATGGGAAATAGTCGAGAATGGCTATGTGGAACTAGCAGATCAGACAACATATAATGCACTCACACAAGCTAAGAAGGATGTCTTGATAGATCAAAGGAAGAAGGATGGGAAGGAGACGTTTTACATACATCAAGTCATGCATGAGAGTATGCTCCCAAGGTTTTCATCAGTAAAGCAAGCCAAGGAAGCATGGGACATATTAAAAACCTCTTATCAAGGTATGGAAAAAGTCAAGACTTCTAAACTACAAATTCTTAGAAGAGATTCTAAAACTTTGTCAATGAAAGATTCAGATTAAGTAGATTCCTTTTATACCCATGTTATTGGCCTGATAAATCATATTAAGTCTCATGGTGAAACCAAAGAATACATAAAAGTTGTTGAGAAGTTACTTAGGAGTCTTCCTCCTAAATTTGATACCCTAGTTGTGACTCTAGAAGAGAGAAAAGGACTATGTTAGTTTAGTCTAGATGAGATGCAAGCTTCCCTCATTAATCATGAACACAGATTATATAGGTCAAACATGTCATTAGAAAATGCATTTTCTGTGCAGCCATCTATAAGCCATCGAAGAGGAAGGGGGAAAACTAACTCTAGAGAAGTTATGTGAGATCTGGACATAGTAGCAGTCCTGGAAATACTGGTGGAAGAGGACAAAGTCAAAATAGTAGTCATTCAAGTGGTCAAAGAACTAACAAATCAAAGATTTAGTGCCATTTTTTAAAAAATTATGGACATTATGCATATGAATGCAAGAGGAGAAAGTATAATCAGAACAAGAAAGGACAACATTAGTCAAACAACGCAAATAACCAAACCAATCCTATGTTTATGGTGTGCTCTAAAGAAATTCCTATAGTATCACCAATTGAATGCAATATTTCTTAAGCAAGTCCTTGTGACATATGCTATTTAGATTCAAGCTGCAATAACCACATGCCAGAATACATAGAATTGTTTTCTAGTTTGGATGAGTCAATCCAAAACAAGGTTACACTTGGAACAGATATCCAAGTCACTGTCTTAGGCAAAGGAAGTATAAACATTTTAACTAAACAAGGAGAACAAAAATGAATACCTGATGTATATTATGTTTCAGGTTTGAAGCATAATCTGATGAGCACATAACAACTGTTACAGAAAGGATACAAAATCTACATGGAAGATAATCACTATGTGATTATGGACATATATCCAAGTAATCAAATTGTTTCAAAAATATGGATGACAAGTAATAGAATGTTCCCATTAACATTGAATCCAACCATGAAGAGAAAAACAACACAAGATATGGGCAAAGAAAAGGATGTGCAGTTAGACACTACATTTACAACAAAAAGTGTGCGCAGTATCAAGAAAGGAGAAAATGGCATAGAAATGCAGGAAACATTCCAATTTAAAGTACATGATGATTCTTGGTTATGGAATTTCAGATTTGGACACTTCTATTTTGGAGTTATGAAGCTGCTACACACAAAGGATATGGTAAAAGGTTTTCCATTAGTTGAAAAAACAGAAAGAATATGTGAAGGTTGTATTTATGGAAAACAACACAGAAGATCATTTCTAGTTGGCAAGACATACACAACAAAAACTCCACTGGAAATAGTACATTCAAACATTTGTGGACCAATGAAAACTCCATCTATATGAGGAAGTACTTATTTTTTGACATTTATTGATTATTTCTCAAGAAAGACATGGATTTATTTTCTAAAGAACAAATCTGACACATTAGGTTGTTTTTAGCAGTTTAAATCACTTTTGGAGAAACATAGTGGTTATTACATCAAGTTTCTAAGAACTGATAGAGGAGGAGAACACATATCAAGAGAATTTAAGAACGTTTGTAAAGTTCATGGCATATATAAGCAATTTACTGTGCGATATACACCACAGAATAATGGTGTTGCAGAGAGAAAAAAACCATCATGGAAATGACACATAGTATGTTGGAAACCAAACATTTGTCAAATGAGTATTGGGATGAGGCAGTAGAAACTCCAGTATACATCATGAACATATGTACGACAAAGAGTGTGAAAAACAAAGTTCCTCAAGAAGCCTGGACATGATTGAAGCACAATGTATATTTGTTGTATACAGAGTTCCATAAGAGCTAAGAAAGAAGCTCGAAAACAAATGACATAAATGTATATTTGTTGGGTATTTTGAAGAAACAAAAGGATACAAGTCGTATGATCCTATTGCAATAAAGGTCATAATCAGCCGCGATGTTCATTTTATGTAAAATGATGCATGGTATGGAAGAATAGTAAAGATAGTCATAATTATTGATGCAATGGAGCATGATGACACATAAGATGAAGTGGTTCAAGAACCAACCACATGAAAATGCACAATCCCTTCTATATATGGCACTACAACTCAAATCACAATGCATAATACTCCAATAAGAACATGAGATTCACAGTCTACACCTAGAGTGCAAAAAACACCATCAAGTAGTCCAAACAGTTCTACATCTTGAGATCCAACATTAGCAAGTTTGTTACCAAGAAAGACAAGAAGTATGTGTGACATATATAATGAGGACACATCAAATTCATTGTTTGTTTTTTCTCTATTTTCACACATAGATGATCCATTAACTTTTGAAGAAGTTGTCAAAGATGAGGTATGGGCTCAAGCCATGGATGAAGAAATCAAATGCATAGAGAACAATCAAACATGGAAATTGGTAGATGTACCTGAAGTTAAGGATGTGATTAGTGTGAAGTGGATTTATAAGACTAAGAAATATGCAAAAGAAAATGTGTAGAATCACAAGGAAAGGTTAGTTGGAAGAGGTTTTACACAACAACTTGGAATTGATTTCAATGAAACATTTGCACCAGTTGTGTGCATGGACACAGTCAGAACTGTATTAGCCATTGTCACGTAGTACAAGTGGCCAATTTATCAGATGGATGTAAAGTCAAAATTTTTGAATGGACACCCAGAAGAAGAAGTGTATGTGGAACAACCACAAGGCTATGAGGTTCCAGGACAAGAAGAAAAAGTGTACAAGTTGAATAAATAACTTTATGGGTTAAAGAAAGATCAAAGAGCTTGGTACAATTGAATAGATTCTTATCTCACTCAGAATGGATTTGAAAGAAGTGAAAGTGAACCAACACTATACATCAAAGCAAATCAACAAGGTAATATGTTACTTGTTTTCTTATATGTGGGTGATTTGATTTTTATAGGTGATTTTGGAATAGAGGAATTTAAGTCAGTCATGAAGGATGATTTTGAAATGACTGATTTGAGACTTATGAGATATTTTTGGAAGTAGAAGTTCACCAGTCCAAAAATGATATATTTATCTCACAGTCTAAGTATTCGCATGAAATATTGAAAAGATTCAATACGATAAATTCCAAAGCATCCCCAACACCTGTCATAATAAGATTGAAGTTAAGAAAAGAATATTAAGGGTCCAAGGTGGATCTCACACTGTTTCAAATACTAGTAGGTAGTCTTATGTATCTAACAATGACAAGGCTTGATATTATATATGGAGTGACCCTAATCTCAAGTTTTATGGAAACTCTAAGAGAATCACATTGGAAGGAAGGAAAGATAATTCTGAGATATATGAATAGAACAATAGATTTTGGCATTAGATATTCTACTTCGGAAGATTTTAAACTGATTTGATACATTACAGTGATTGTGGAGGCAACATAGATGATAGGAAAAGTACCTCTTGGTACACATTTCATGTTGGAAAAGGTAATGTATCATGGGCATCAAGGAATCAGCCCACATTGACTCTTTCTTCAGCAGAAGTAGAGTACGTCGTAGCTACAAGCACAACTTGTCAAATAGTTTGGATGAGAAGAATGTGGAAATATTTATTGCAGGAACAACACGAACCAAAAATAGTTTTTTGTGACAACAATTCAATCATCATGTTATCAAAGAATCATGTGTTTCACAAGAAAACCAAGCACATTGATACAAAGTATCATTTTATTAGAGAATTGGTGAATAAAAAAGAGATCTATTTAGAGTTTTGCAGGTCAAAAGAACAAGTCGCATATATTTTTACAAAGGATTTAGAAAGAGATTCATTTGAGCATCTGCGTAGTAGTCTAGGAGTATGTGCAATAACAGATGAGCAACACTAAAATGTCAATTCAATTTTTGATGTAATTTTTGTAATCCCACCTACCTATAATTAAGGGGGAGTGTTGGAAATAGTAATTACAAGTGGGTGAGGCTTCATGTCTCCGTTGATTTGTCAGTCAGTCTGTTAGTCAAAATATTTTTCAGTCATTTCTATCAGTCTGCAAATTTTGTTCATTAGTTTACGCAAGATCAGTTTTATCAATCAACAAGAAGAGTAGTTAAATTAATGGAGCCGCTAAGTAGATGAAGAGTCACTCGAATTTATTGTGCCTTTAATGTTGAGTCATTTTTACTACTACAAGAATTCTAAGTCATAGTTCATATAAGTCTGAGTCTTTATATAGTTGTATATACACATAGAGGTAGAAAGAACAAAAACAATAGCAACAAGTGAGGAGTTGAAGAATTCTGAGCACAAGCTCTGTGTCTGTGAAGTGAGTAAAAGAAGTTGTTTGAGCCAACCCTAAGCGCATCTATATTTAATATATATATCAAGTAGTTTGGTTGTTGATCAGTTTATGTGTAATTTTAAATTTCTTTTTTTTATTAATTTATGTGTTAAAGATTATCACATAGTGAAGAAATTGTTACTTTAAGTATTTTGTCACATGCACAGAAATTCCAGTAGGTTGCCCATTGCACCTTGGTAAGTCTTGAGTCTTGAGTGATGGATTTTTGTGGTGGACTGCGCTGCACAGAATAGTCTCCACACTGTAGATCCAAGAGAAGCATCTTCGCCATGACTCTATGCGCATTTTTTCTGCCATAGTAGAAGCAATCTACATCAGTCTAGATGCTATCTTTCATATGAATAAATATTCCTGAACATTATCTTTCATGGGAATCAATCTGTTCTAAAAAGTTGAGATGGAATCCTCCAAATAATTTTATCATGATTTGGTCGGAAATTCGAAATGGAATTTCAAAAGAAGTCCCTCATGAATCCCATTCTCTAGTGATTCTTACTGGAGACGTTGGAAATTGCAAATAATTTCAATAAAGTTCTCTCGCTTGTGATGGAATATTTTTTATTAAAGTTGGGGTTTTACATCTCATTTTTGAACGTTTTCTTCGAGACCAGCCATCCCAATCCAATTCTGCATTAAAAAATCCAGTCTGTTCGATCCTTTTATGAACTTCAAATACTTAGAATTTGGAGAAAACCAACAGATAGGTGAGACTACGCTCACAATCTATATTATTCAATGAAGACTGATTACATCACTATATAGGAAATGACTCTACTTAGTCAGTTACAACAAACCACAAACAACTAGACTCTATATTAAGTGAAGTAGAGTTCAACTATGCTACAACTACACTACTGACTCTTGCAGCTGACTATTTCTCCATTATTTCCAAGTCTCCCCCTTAGTGGAGAATGGATTGACTCCTACACATAACATCTCCCTAAAAAAATCAAACTTAATCTTTCCAAGAGGCTTAGTGAAAATGTCAACAACATTTTCACTAGTATTACAATACATAAGAGTTATTTCATTTGACTGCAGCTTTTCTCTAACAAAATGAAACTGAACATCAACATGCTTTGTCCTTGCATGAAAAATTGGATTCTTCACAAGATTGATGGAACTTTTATTATCACATTTGATCATTGTAGGTTCTTTTTGTTCTTTTCCAACATCTTGAAGAAGTCTTCTCAACCAAACAACTTCACAAGTTGCTGCACACAAGGCTTTATATTCTACTTTATATTGTAGGATGTTTTTTACTGCTCCATGAAACAACCTCGGATACAATGCCAAATGCATATCTAATGGTTGATCTTCGATCATCTGGATTTCCATCCCAATCAGAATTTGAGTAACCTGTCAACTCAACATCAGATGCATCAATATATTTAATACCATAATCAGGTGTTCCTTTTAGATACCTAAGTACTGCCTTTGTTGCATTCCAATGTCTTTCTAGAGGTTTCACCATAAATTGACTTAGCACACTCACAGAGTATGATATATTAGTTCTGGTTGTGGCGAGAAAATTCAAACTACCCACCACCTGTCTATACATAGTGCCATTCACCTCC
The DNA here is from genome assembly GCA_032191745.1 of Picea mariana. NCBI lineage: Eukaryota > Viridiplantae > Streptophyta > Pinopsida > Pinales > Pinaceae > Picea > Picea mariana. The sequence continues at coordinate 58,532 of JASDQU010435393.1, forward strand.
TTCGAACCATCATCACAAGAAAGTTTCACATTCTACTGCATGGGAATAGTAGAAGACTTACATTGATCCATTGTAAATCTATTAAGTACTTCTCTAACATACTTACTCTGACAAATAAAATTTTGGTCTGGATTTCTCCAAACCTCAAGACCTAGGCAATAATGTAACTCACCAAGATCTTTTATTTCAAAAACTTTTGACAACTGAACCTTGATTTCATCAATTAGTTTCTCTTCATTTCCTGTAATTATCAAATCATCAACATATAAGGAAAGCAATACTATATACCCCTATTCATCAAATTTGGTATACAGATTTGGATCACTCTTGCTCCTCATAAAACCCTGTTGAAGAAAGAAAGAGCCTATCTTCTCATACCATGACCTAGGTGCCTATTTTAGTCCATACAATGCTTTCTTTAACTTACATTAGCAAATTTGGGTCATTTTGCGACAGTTATTTCGACGCTCTTGCAACGTTATGTCGTGGATATTGCGACAAATATTGAGTCTCTGCAATGTCGTTTCATGGGAAGTGGAAATTTCGATGAAATTGAATTAATGTCGCAAGAGCGACGACCCTAGGGAACTTCTCAAAATTGCGAAAAATAAATAAATATCGTCGCCAATACGACAATATAGGAAAATTAAGTGAAACCAATTGTTCTTCTCAATTGCGATGACAATTTCCGTGGTTTATATAGCAAATTTGTCGCAGGATTTTTTTATCGTCGTCGACATTGCGATGAAATTTTTTCTTGATTTATATAGAAAATTTGTCGCAGGAATTTTTATTGTCGTCACAATTGAGACGACAACATTTCTTTGTTTTTAATGGTCGTCGCACGTGCGACAAAAACATTGTTTTTTTATATAGCAAATTCCTCGCAGGAACGACAACATTTATTTGTTTATATAGCAAATGCGTCACAGGAATTTTATGTTCATCGCACCTGAGACGACAACATTTCTTTGTTTATATAGTGAATTCGTCGCAGGTATATTATGGTTGACGAAATGGAAACGAAAATTATTTATTTAAAAAAAAAAAAAAATTATTTTAGATGGAAATATTATTATTATTATTACCATATTAATAACTATCAATAGAAAACATTGACATTATTTATTATTTATATTAATAATTTCTTTTGCACGGGGACTTGGTGTTTTTTTCAACAACCAAGCAAAAACTTATGCACTTTGGAAAGGATTGAAAATTTCTAAAGGTTCATGTGCTCAATCGTTGGTTGTAGTGAGAGATTCAAATACAATCATTAACCATATGGAATTCATTTTGTGCTAAAATAGTTTCATTCAACTTCAAGGTTGATTTCAAGGAAACTGAGTGAACGAAACCAATTTTCAAGATGGTTTGTTAGCAATGACATATGCAAGTTATGTTTTCTTTGTTTCAATATTTTAAATTCACCTAGTTATTTCTAGACCTAAAGTGTTATTAAATCATCCATAAATAAATTTGGGTCTATTCCATAGGTCTAGACCTAAAGTGTTATTAAATGAGAGGCACTATGATTCCACTATAGGGGAAGATCAAAGAGGACCTATGGGAAAATAAATCCTCTATCTCCAAGGTCATTCTCAGAACTCATTTTTTTCTACAATGTGCCTTAAATGAAGCATTATACCTTCTTTGACTTATCAACCAAGCCTTGAATCTATGTAAGAGGTTGGTGGGGAAAGTCTTTTCACATAATAATGGGAGCATGGGTTGAGTACAATCTTCATGCCATGGGAAGTGTAAGAGTCCTACATTCCGCTAGTTATAGGTAATGTCATCCGTCATTTCCACCAATGATATCATTGTCATTGACTCTAACATTGTGGGAAGCACTCTAACATTAATTCTCTACATATTTCATGTTTTATTCTCCATTTCCAACCCATACCAATTTGGAAATTAACCAAAATCAACATCAAGAAGAGGAAAATTGTAGACTTTGGATGAAATATAGTG
>JASDQU010435393.1:102088-117324 GCA_032191745.1 Picea mariana
GATGATAGGTTGCTTGACACTTCGAAGGAAACCAAATCAAGGATTTCCAAACATGGCCAACACAATGGCTACTTGAGGTTACAGTCATGAATCGTAAGTACCCAAACATCTTAAGAATATTGATTGTATCACCTTACAACTTTAAGGTAATTGTAGCCAAAAACATTAAAAAACCATACCCTTATGCAATGCAGGGTGACGAATTCGGAACTGGAACCACGGAGGAAGACCTCAAACTTGGTTACAAGTACGGTTATAAAGTTGTGGTTGATTGAAGGAAAAACATGCGACAGACCCCAAGATCCAATTTGCTGGATAAAGTAAATAAAAATCAGTCCACATTAACCTTTCGTTACTTATAAAATACGTAAATGTTTGATATCGTCCATAATTTAATGTCTTACTTTGTTTTAATCAGGGGAGCAACACTATCAACCCTACCATTAGTACTAAACAACAAAGCATTGATAGTGAAACACAACCAGAAGATCATGGTGCTCCCCAACAGCCCCATCCCAGTGAGGTGAAACCCCAAGATGTTCCTGTGAATGAGGCCCATGATGGCAAAATGTCTATATATTAATCATATACTTAATAATTTTGTACTTATAAATTTTGACGTTTAAATGGTAGAGAATGTCATAGATGATCATACTCGACCTGAAGATCAGGTGAACATGCTGACAACCATTCCAACGGTGTCGACTAGAGGACCAGGTAAATAATTACATTGCAGAGTTTTTTTTTAATATTAATGAACTCACTAGTACATATTGTAAAAATTCCGACGTTTTATTTGTGGCGTTATGGACAAAATTGTCCATATTGTCGCAAAATAGAGGAAATTTATAAAAAAAAAAATTCATGTTGCCCGATAACGTCGGTCTTGCCACGTTGACGTCTCTCTTGCCACGTTAACGTCGGTCTTGCACGTTAACGTCGCTCTTGCCACGTTTTCCACTGGAATGCCTCTCTTGCCACGTTTTCCAATGGAACGTCTCTCTTGCCACGTTTGTGAAGATGTATGTCGCAATTGCGACGTTTTGGAAACTAGGTTTTCCCCTCCAACGGTTAATGTACCTGTCCCTCTCAGTATTGATATTGTATTTTTTTTTTAAATACCTACAACACAGTCGCTATTGCGACATCTTGAAGTGTCTATCCCATAGCAACCACGTCGGAGATGATACCTCTTAATGTCTCTCTTGCCACGTTCTAGACATCTCTCTTGCCACCTTCAAGACGTCAGTCTTGCCACCTTCAAGATGTCTCTCTTGCCACATTCTAGATGTCTCTCTTGCCACGTTCAAGACGTCTCTCTTGCCACATTCCAGATGTCTCTCTTGCCACGTTTAAGACGTCTCTCTTGCCACGTTCAAGACGTTAGTCTTGCCACGTTCCAGATGTCTCTCTTGCCACGTTCAAGACGTCGGTCTTGCCACGTTCCAGATGTCTCTCTTGCCATGTTTAATACGTCTCTCTTGCCACATTCAAGACGTTGGTCTTGCCATGTTCCAGACGTCTCTCTTGCCACGTTCAAGACGTTGGTCTTGCCACGTTCAAGACGTCGGTCTTGCCACCTCCAAGACGTCGCAATAACGACGAAATCTATGTCGTCGGAAAAGAGACTTCATGTGAAACGATGTTTGAGGGGGTCCATTGTTTGTCGTTCTCCCGACAATATAAAGTGGCAATTGCATCGAACGCGCCGTCGGAATTTGACCCAAATGTACTAGTGACTACTTCAATGATATTTAAAAATTGGCCATATAAATTCAATATTTTTTATTTTTTTAGGTGATGGCCCCTCACAGCAGCATCCACGCTGTGGGTACAAGACCAAACATACTCGGCATGAAAGGACTGAAACAACATCATTTGCTGAAGAGCACCTAGTAAATAAAGACATGGACATTGATGATTTGCTTAAGCACTGGAAAGCAAAAAAGAAGACTAAAAGAAATTCATGATGTCATGTAATAATTTTATAAGACAGTTAGATGTACATTATATAGTTGATAATATACAAAAGGCTATTTCTATGGCTTGTATATATTTGTGAATGTAATTTTGTTACACACTTAATGATAATTTCATCTTCTCTTAATGATGCAACTTCCAAAATCTTGTGACATGATATATGCAACTGTGAAAGTCTTGTGACATGTTTAAATGTGTCTCACATGACAAAGAGCATTGCCATTATTTTCATTGTGTCATGGACATGGTGTTTTATGTTTAAGAAGAGATATTAGTGACTGCTAGTCCACTTTAGAGTCCCAAAATGAATTTTAGAACCTATCTCTGATCTAGAGGTGAAGATGGCAATAACATACAAGACATTTTCATTCTATGCATCTAGTTAGCATAGTTATGTCAACCTTTGATAACAAAGTTCTTAAACTTTATGTAATGAAGTAGGCATCCCTTTTTTACAATGTGAAATCCAGAACAAAGAGGTATATGAAGGCATTTATGCATAGGAGGGTAATAACCTTATTAGATTTGTGTAGGAAGAAAAATGTCCCATTGTCTGTTCCTCCTCTTTGCACGCTTGATGCCATTTCCTCTGGAGTTTCTCTTCTTGCTATAGAACTTCTTAGGTGATAATCCTTTCTTCCAATTCCATTTGGTGTGTCTCCAATTGTTTTTGAGATTCTTGTCGGTTTGTTATTGGGCTTGTGTGGATTTTGGCCCAAGCTTTTAGTTCTACCTTTAGTCTTCTGATCCTTTCTTCCCAAAAAAAGAAGTCTGAGCCTCTGATCTGTTCATTGTAGATTTTGGTGACCAGGTTCTGGTAGCCTTCGATTTGTATTCAGGATGGACTAAATCTAAAGGGGATTGGTCCGTGATTTTTGTCAAAAGAGATTTCCAGCAGGATTGGTTTATGATCTGACACACTGTGCGGGAGGATTGAGGAGGTGAGATTTAGGTCCAGAAGGAATAAGGATCTTTGAACTAAGAACATGTCTAGCCTTGATGCAATGTGCCCTGGACTTTCCCTCTTATTCAACTAAGTGTAATTACCTTTAGTTTGTTTGACATCTTCCAGCTCCCATTCTGACATAATATCTTCGACCCATTCTCTCGTTGGATGTCGCACTATGGAGCCCCCTTTTTTCTCAGTTGTGGCTAAGGTTACTTTTAAATCCCCCCCTATGATGATATTGTCTAAATCGTTTGAGAGCAAGTATTCCTGCAGGGTGTCCCACCATTATTTTTTTTCTTCCAACGGGACTGGAACGTAAAGGTTAAAGAGGATTACCTGTCATCTCATTTCTTTGTGAAGAAGGTTGGAGTATATCCAATGTGTGCTGGTTTCAAATTTTATTAGATCAAACTTCTGGGCATTCCAGATAGTGTTGATACCTCCTGAGACACCTCTTGCGCTTTCTATTATTCCTTGACTGAATTTCCAAATTGCTTTTGTTCTGTTGAGGAAGTTTTTCTCTTTCATATTGGTCTCCTGGAGTAGAAGGATCTTGGTTTTATAAGTTCTGATGATGTCTTTGAGCACCTCTTCCTTTATTTTTTTGCCAAAACCTCTACAGTTCCAGGAGGTTAGCTTCATGGCTTACCTAGGGGGGAGTTTGGACTCCTTGCAGAGCCCTGGAGTGCTTCCTTGTATGTCTTACATTGATCAAATGTACATGTCTTGGTGATGATGGTACTTGGTTGAGGTACACCATTGGTATTAATTGTTTAGCATATCTTATGGTACACAGTGTATGGCATGATATGGTATATCATTGATGAAATGGTACAGGTTCATTTAATGGTTAATGCACTTGTTATGGTATAGATCGTGGTACAAGTTGATGTATATGTTGATGTACATGGTTTGGCACATGGTATGGTACATGTGTTGATGTGCATGGTTGATGCATGGTGCAGGTTGGTACATGAACATATATTGTGATGTTATGTTGGTGACTTCGGTACATGCTTGGTAGAGGCATGTGTTGGTGATGGTGGACATCTGGTTGAGAGGTGCCCTTGGTATATGATCCATGTGAGAGGATCCAATGAGAGGTTGGTCATGGAATCTGTAGTTGATCGAGGAATAAATATATGAATATTAGTGTACTTATAGGTAAGCCTATCATATATGGATAGAACGTGTCATGCCATTTCCAGTGATATATGGTATGCCACGTAGTTCCTCACGGTTGAGGAGATATGGCTCTGTGAAGTTGAAGGACCCTCAAGAATATTCTAGAATCCTCTAGAAGGCCATCAAGAAGATTGACCAGTCAAAGTGGTTGCAACAAGGGATTAATTATTGAAAGATTAATTGTTGAAAGATTAATTAATTATTGCAAATTAATTATCATAATTAATTATTGTAGGGATAATTAATTATTGGAGGGATAATAATTATTGTAGGGATAATTAAAGTTGCATGTCAAAGTAAAGTGGTAGTAAACAAAATATAATTGATTATTGTAGAGATAATTAATTATTGCAGGAATAATTAATTATTAGAGGTGTATAATTAATTATTACAAGAAAAATTAAAGTGGGAGTAAACAAAAGGTAAAAGGTTGCATGTGAGTTGCATGCATCATGAGTTTCATGTCATTAAGAAATTTCTCTTTATAAAACAGAGAAGAGTCCATTGCAAATCACTTCTGTGTATTCACCTCTGAGAATACAGGCTGGAGATATGAGGCAGTGAGTCGAAGACAGAGAAGTCAAGTGAAGTAAGAAGTTTGCAGGAGTCGAGAGCATGGAGAAGGGGTTTCATACAATAATTCCTTGAGTATATCCATGAGTTTTAGGAAGAAAAGCTAAGACATCCGCAACTGCAGTGAGGGAAATCACAGATACCTGCAGACATACAATGTACAAAGTCGTAGACTTGTGAGGAAAAGTTATGGAAGATCAAGGATCTAAAAGCTTGAGTCAAATACAATATGAAGGTATGTATTCTTGTGTGTGTTAAGGAGTTATTTTGAATAAATCAGGAACATCCATGTCTTAGTAATTCATAAGTTGTTGATTTGGAGAATTATCTTATGGATTTTGGCATGAGGAACAAGTGGTTGTAGTCTTGATGAGATATTGATGTCAGAAGTAGCAGCAACACATGTATCAGAAGAAGCATAAACAACATGTTATCACTTACAACAATAGAGGTAGTGACAGGGTTTTCTACAGTTATATTTCAGGGTAGTTGGATGGGGCAAGGAAAGGGGGTTGTAGCCTCCTTCCAGTTGGAGCCGGAAAACTAGAGAGTTGGATATTCCTTCAAGTTGCATCCTATAAATAGGAGGTTGGAGTATCCTTCCAGTTGTAGCTAGAGAAATAGGAAGTTGGTGATTCCAATGAATGTACTCTTTGACAAATAATAAAAACATTCTATGGTTTTTTCTTGCATTGGGTTTCCACATAAAATTTGATGTATTATGTTTATGTGTTGTTTATGCATTGATTTATGGTATGGATGTTATATTGAATGTCAATTGGATATCATTGAATATTTATATTGTGGTTAAAGAAATAAAAGTACTAATATTGATTCACCCCCCCTCTCAGTATTCCTACAACCTTGAGTAAAACAACAAACTACAAGTTTGACTCTAAAGCCTCTACTTAGAAAGAGATTACCTAAAACATACCTTTTCAACTTTAGTGAGTATAGTAAAATATTCTCCTTTCTGGTTTTTGGATAACATGTTAAAATCTTAATTAGTGGTTTAGGACAGTTTGTTCTATCAAGATTTTTTTTTGATTTTTTAGAAGACAAGAGATTGTTTTTTCTAAGGAGAATTAAATAATGAAGTTTTCTAATCAAGCGAGAAATAATATTTCTATTTTTTTATTTGTTTTGATAAACCCAAATTTATTTCAATCCTATTTTTTTATGAAAACAAAGAAAGGTATTAAAGAAAATTTAAAGAAAACAGACTATATACAATGAGTGGAAAAATGAAAATTTAAAACTGAATAAAATGTTCTAGAAACCGCCCATTTAGAAGAAATTCCAATATATTTACTTCTGAATTTTGAAGGGAAAATGAATTGTTTTCCTCCATTGCAACGATTTTGTAGGGTCCCAACCATAAATGATCAAATTTTCCATGATTTCCAGGTTCTTCTCTCCTACTATCCCATTTTAGTACTAGATCACTAGGGAAAAATTCCTCTTTTTTTCTTTTCTGTCAAAGATAGCTTTCATTTTGTCTTGATATTCCTGAATTTTTTTATCAACTTTCTCTCTGGTTTTGTTGTACTTCAATCAGTTGGTTCACCCTTCTAGTAAGGTCATTAGGTTCTTCCTCAATATCCTGCATCAATTTCATCATGGGAAAAACAAGGTTAATAGGGAAAACAACATCAATGCCATAAATCAATTGAAAAGGAGACATGCATGTAGATCTTTTAGTGTTGATTTTGTTGTCCTAGAGTGAAAATTTCAAATGAGAGTGCCAAAATTTCTTATTTTCAGTTAACATTTTCTTGATAACCCTCATTAGACTCTTATTTTATAATTCAACTAATCCATTACCCTGAGGAAAATAGGAAGTTGAATGGCCAAGAATGATATTGTATTTTTGACATAAATCTATCATATCTAGGTCTTGATATTATGGTAGTTGCAGGAGGTATTAACCTCCATGTGTAACCTTTGACTGTAATAGAAGATTTCGAAATCCAAAGAAATCCTAAATGAATGTGTAAAAACCCTAGAAGACAAGTCGACTTAGTAAAATAATTAATATTAAAGTATTAGCTTCTAGAAGGACAAGTTTGGCTAGACATTGTACAGGAATCACTATAAATATAAGGCACTTGAGCTCATTTGTACACACTCACTCACTCACTCTCTCATACAAGATAAGAGTTGCACAAGGTTGGAGGAGAGTTTCAGCTATTGTAGTGGTGATGGTTCTTGGTATGTGATCTTGGGATATCTTTTTGGTGTGCTATCCTTGGAGAAGGTGCGCTTTCTTGATGATATTGTGGTTTTCTGGAATCATTCTCTCTATCAAAATTTAAAGTGCTCGAGGGTGATTGCATGCCTATGGTTGGGAAACAATATTGAATTGTCTATGGTGAAATGAGCACATCAAAATTTTAACAGGTTATGGGCCCACACTATCTTCAGAACAATCTAACCGTTGGAAGGTAGATCAATATTTATTTTTCAATCTCATTGTAGCACCAATTGCAGTTGCAACTAGGGTTTCTGATTTTGCAGCTACAACAAACCCTAACCTAATTCTTTGGGCACTTTAAGTGAAATGTTTGACATAATTCTTGGATAGTCTAGTGCACCTTATCCTAGCACACCTCTTTGTACCTTTAGCTAGAAAAAATGTCAAGGTTAAAATTTTGGGTCAAAGTCAAAGTTTGAATGGTTAAAGTCAAATTTTGAATGGTCAAATTCAAAGTCAAAATTAGTCATGACTTACTCCATGAAGTTATAGAACAATCTAGAAGGAGCTTCAAATTTCATAGCATGGAAGAGAAGGGTTGACCTCAACCTTGCCAAGAACAAAGTTCTAGATATCATGAAGGGAAAGATCGTGGAACCATAGTTTGAAGCAGAAAAAGAGAAGGAACCTCAGAATGTTGCAGCAATGGATAAGTTCAAGGACAATGACATCAATTCCATGAGTATTATTGTGGATTCCGTCAAAGATCACTTGATACCCTACACATCCAATCTTGACTCATATAGGAAGATTTATGAATCCCTAACTAACCTTTTTGTAGTAAGAAATATTGGACAAGTGATGAGTTTGAAGAATGAGCTTCATGACACAAAGATGACTAAGGATGAAATTATAGTCTCATACTTTGTGAGGGTTTCTCAGTTGACATATCAACTACAAGATATTGAAGAAGTTATTCTAGAAAAGAAACTTGTGAATATTGCACTCAATGGTATTTCTAGATAATGGGATGCATTTGCTACAAGCATGAACACAAGAAAGGGGTTCCCCATGTTTGAATAACTTTGGACCTGTTGCACACAAGAAGAGACAAGGATCAACTCAAAGGGAATATCTCAAAAGAAAGAGGATGCTCAATCCTATGCAACAAAGTTCAAGAGACATGGAGGTAAGAAAATATTTGGTTCAAGAAAGAAATCCAATCATAAGAAAGACTTGTCAAAGGTATAATGTTTTGATTGTCATGAATATGGTCACTACAAAAACCAATGTCCTAAACTAGCAAGGAAGAGAAAGGAAAACACCATGCATCTACTACCAATGATGAAGAACCTTTAAATAAATCCAAGCATGAAGAAACATATTTCTTCTACTACTGAGCTCTTACATGATCTCTTGAAGATGACATATGGATGATCGATAATGGAGATTCAAGACATATGATAGGTGATCGTGAAAATATCTCAAGAATGAAGAGAAAGGAAACATCTCATAAAGTAAAACTTGGAGACAAGAACTCTTATGCAGTCAAGGGAATTGGAAAATCTTCTATCAAAGTGGAATCAAGTAACAATGTTCATCTTATGCTTAAGGTTTCTGTGGTAGGAGTAATGTTCAGAAATAGTCAGAAGAACCACAGTATTATCTTTTGCTTGTCGGCGTTTCAGATCCACATCAGGATCCATCTTTAGGACATAAGAGATTGAGGAAAAATGCAAGAGAGGAACCCTAATTAATAGTACTTGGTTGAGTGTAGGAAACCTAAAATGTCGGCTCAGTGAAAACTCTAGGTTTTACTACAAAATTTTTACATTATATTGTTAAAAACAAAGTGATTTTAATTCTATAATCTTAATTAGTATTAATATTATAATTAATGTTATAAGCTAGTTTTTTAGGTTAAATTAAGGATAATGCTATGTTTCTTCCGACTATTTCCGAAAATGTTCATCTTAACAATGTTTTATATGTTCTTGGTTTGAAAAAGAATTTAGTATATATTTCTTGTTTAGAAGACAAAGGAGATAGAATAGCCTTTGTCGATGGAAAATAACTCGCATGGTCTAAAGATTCAAAAATAGAAGATGTTAGAGTTATTGGTATTCATGAACAGATATTGTATATACTTCTAGGTCAATATTCTCAAGCTCTCATACATGATGAACTCAATCCTAGTGAGTTATGGCATAGAAGGTATGCTCACCTTCATTATCAAGCATTTCCATCTCTAAATAATATGGTTTTAGGCATAACATAACTACAGTCAATACACGAAGGTGTTTGCAAAGGATGTGCACTTGGGAAGAATATTAAGAAGCCATTCTTAAGAAGTGAGAATACATCCAAGGAGATCTTGGATTTGATACACTCAGATGTGTTTGATCCTATGTTGGTGAAATATCTAGGAGGATCTCTCTACTATGTAACATTCATTGATGACTTCTCATGAAAAACCTGGATGTACCTATTGAAGACAAAGGATGAAGTATTTAGAAAATTCCAAGAATTCAAAGCTGAAGTAGAAAACCTGACAGACAAGAAGATGAAGACACTAAGATCTGATAATGGAGGAGAATACACCTCCAAGGAGCTCATTTCCTTTTGTAAAGAAGTCTATATTAGGAGGGAGATAATTCTCCCACATAATCCTCAACATAATGGTGTGGAAGAAAGAAAGAATCGATCCATTGAATAATTTTAAAGCAATGATGAATGACCAGAATATATCCATGTTTCTATCGGGAGAAGCAGCTATGGCAGCCGTATATGTTTAGAATAGAGGTCCCCATCATATATTGAAGAACATGAATCCAGAAGAAGCTTTCTTCAGAAAGAAGCAAAGTGTTGAACACTTGAGGATATTTTGTTGTCCTATCTATATTCATGTTCCCAAGGACAAAAGAAAGAAGTTGGAACCTTCAGGAAAGAAGGGAATAATCATTGGATATAGCGAGTCATCAAAATCTTACAAAATCTATGTTCCAGGTCAACAGAAGGTTGAAATCAGAAGAGATGTGATTTTTTATGAAAATATTTCCTTCAGGAAATCTATAGAAGATTCCATGGATTCCGGTGATGAAGAAGAACATGAAGGTCCCAAGGAAGAAACTACATGTTCTCTAGAACATCCCAATGAAGAACTAGAACAACCACTTGAACCCATGGAACAAGTTATTGTACCCGAGACCAGAAAATGATCAGTATGTCTTGAATCCACCCTACAAGAAGAAGAAATACATAAAGCACCAAGTGGAACCTTCAGGGAAAGAAAGAGGCCCAAAATATTCTCTATTTATGTGGAACTCATGACAAGTCTTGTCAATGAAAAACCTTCAACCTTTGAAGAAGCAGTCAAGAAGAAATAATGGAAGGAAGCTATGATGGAAGAATATAAATCCATCATGAAAAATGATGTATGGGAAATTGTGCCTAGAACTAAAGGAAAGTCTGTAGTCACTTCAAAATTGGTTTACAAGATAAAGCATGCAGTATATTGGAGTATTGATAAATACAAGGAAATATTCGTGACTAGAGGGTTCTCCCAGTATGAGGGAGAATATTATGATCAAACGTTTGCTCCAGTTTCTAGATACACCTCTATTAGATCCATCATATCTCTTGCAACATCCATGGGTTGGAATTTAGATTAGATGGATGTAAAGACTGCTTTTCTCAATGGAGAAATTGAGGAAGAAGTATACATAGATTAACATAGAGGTTTTGAGGTACACCCAAGAGAAATCCATGTATGCATATTAAATAAGGCCTTGTATGGACTCAAGCAAGCTCCAAGATCTTGGTATGCATGAATTAACATTTTTTTGACGAGACTTGGATTTTCCAAGAGCTCTGTCGATCCAAACCTTTATTACAAGGTTGTGAATGATGCACCTGTGATCCTGCTACTATATGTTGATGATTTTTTTCTAACAGGTGCATAGCCTCTCATTATTCAATGTAAGAGGGATTTAGCCTCTTAATTCAATATGAAGTATCTTGGTCTCATGCATTATTATTTGGGACTAGAAGTATGGAAGAAGTGTGGTAAAGTATTCCTGGGGAAAGGGAAGTATGTTGTAAATATCCTTCAAAATTTTGGGATGATGGATTGCAAATCCATGGAAACTCCCATGGTGATAGATCCGAAGAAGCTGAGAGACTTTGATTCTCATTTATTGGCTCATTGATGTATTTTCTTAATACCTGATCGTATATTTTATTTTCTATGAACACATTGAGTCAGTTCTAGGTGGAACCTAGACATGAGAATTGGATAGTTGCAAAGAAAATTTTGAGATATCTTCATGGGACGCTAAATTATGGTTTGAGGTATGCCTCAAACAGTGACATACAACTGCATGGATTTACTGATTCAGATTGGGTAGGGAGTGCAGATGAAAAAAAGAGTACTTCTGGTATATGTTTCAGTTTGGGCTCTGTTATGATATCATGGGCTAGTAGGAAACATAAGTCTGTTGCACTCAACACTACAGAAACATAGTATATTGCAGCTTGTGATTCTTGTACAAAATAAGTATGGCTCTGTAAGTTGATTTCTGGACTATTTGATCAGGTGATGGATTCGACTAGATATATCATGATAATCAGAGTTGTGTGAATCTTTCAGAGAAACTTGTGTTCCATGATAGGTCAAAGCACATTGATATCAAGTAATATTTTATCCATGATAAATTCCAAAATGGAGAAGTGATTCTCCAATACATCTCCACCGATGAGCAGATAGCTGATATTTTGACAAAAACTATGTCCAAGATAAAGTTTGCATACTTGAGGGACAAATTGGGACTTGTGGAGATACCCTCCCTTGGTTGAAAGGGAGGAGATTACTTCCTCAGTTGTGAGGGAGTGTTGATATTTGGCATCATGGATAGTTAGCGTGCTGGTGGATAGGCATTCTCCAGGTGGAGAATGGTCCAGGAAGAAAATATTGTTGATGTACCATGGACAACTATTCTACTAGGGAATTGCTTAGACATGTAGAATGGTCTAGGACAACTATTCTCTTGGGGATTTTCCTAGATAGGTAGAATGGATTCTCTTCTTGAGTTCACAGTAGTGACCAGAGTGGGGATATTGGTACAGGACAAACATTTTCCCTGAGTTCACAATAGGGACAAAGGGGGGAAATGGTCCAAGAATGACATTCTTCATGAGTTCACAGTAGTGACCAGAGTGGGAAGAATGGTCCTTGTAGCCCATGGCGTGGCTTTCGACATCTGCTGGGACATTCATTCTTCATGTGTCATAGGAGGTGACCAAGATAGGAAGAATGGTCCCTATATCACTATGTTGAGTGAGTGACTTATGCTAGACACTTTTTTGAGTGCGCTAAGTCCAACAAATGACTTATTCAACATCATGCTCAATTAATTAGATGGAGTATGGCCTCGAGAGATGATGTAGACGATGATATATTTTGATTCTAGGATGATACTAGATGATATTGATAGTGATGATGGTGTTTGTGACTTGATATGCGTGATCATGAGATAACATATGTGTCTATGATGATGTTTCTTTTATAATGGTCTACAAGACCCTGTGAGCCTTGCCTATACCATGTGAAATGGATGGATTTGTTTGAGACTATTACAGTTAATACCTCCCTAGCTAGGAGGGAGGGTTGATATTATGGTAGTTGCGGGAGGTATCAACCTCCATGTGTAATTGTTACACATCAAAATTACTCACTTCGACAATGTCTCATTATCATTGTCGCAAGTGTCACAAGTGTCGCAAAAGTTGTATGTTCGCTTCACATGTGTTGCATCGCGGACGACATCATAAGAACACTTGGGACATCCTCTAAGAATTGTTAGAAGAATAACATATATCATTTGACGAAGTTTACAATATTTTACCTTGAGAAACTACCATCCTAAAAGTATTTTTGGAGATCAGTGCTCCCTTGCCCACTTGCAAGGAGTGCTAGCTCTCCTTGCCCTCTTAGCAGGGAGCTTTGCAATGCTCTGTGGACCACTTTGAGGGAGCACCGATCTGTTGAGAAAATCTTGGGGACAAATCCCCCTTATCTCTAAGGACATCTAAGAAACATCTGAGTCAGTTTGGCTCGAATCCAAGTCCAAGGCTAGATCTAAGGGAAGTTCCACAATTGATGGATTCATATCCTCAACTTATAGCAAGAATATCTAAGGTGGTTAAGCTTCTCAAAGTCTATATAAGGAGGCATTATCATGGTGAAAGGGGAGAATAATCAGTGAAAAGTATTGTCATTTTGATCATGGATCATTCGAGCAAGGGGTTGGACAAGGAGAACTTGGTGAGGCTGCTACATATGCATCTACATTTTGTAAGCACCTTGTTTTGTTCTCATTAATACATGTTCTTGGCTTGTTTCCTTCATGTTTGTGTACATTTTCATGAACTTGTCTCTTTGGATGAATCTAGTTTTGAAATAATCGTAATAGAATAGGAAGTATGTTTCGTCTCCGTTGTTTATAGGATTGCAGGAATCGTTGAAGGACTTGAAGATCATGCTAAACCTGGACTGAGCGAGGAAAAACTTCACTAAAAGGTACTCATACTTCCTTCCTCTTTTATATTGACTAGTTTATCTATGTTTAAAGGAATGCCAGTGTTCAAAGTTAGCACCTTTTTGTCTTGGTCATAGGGGTCTAAGGTCCAAGAGGACATTCACCTGTCCACAGGGGAATTTTCCTACAACATAAATTGGCGAATCCACTAGGGAATTGAAGAATTCAATTTTGGTTTCCTTCCTTGGTCTTGTCTTAGTATTTTCCTGTCTTCAGATCCTACTCATTGCGATTTTCCTATTTTTTACATGTGTTGTTAATCTTGAAGTCATCTTACACAGGCTGATGATCAAGCCTTCTTGAGTTTTTGTTTTCAGGGTTGACACTTTTTCATTCTTAGAAAAGAACTCCCCTCTTCCCTTACATCCAGAGCACTAATTTCAAGATTGGCGCTCCCCTGCAGTGTTCTACAGAGCGCTACAATGCTCTGGTGCCTATATCACCAGAGCACCGATTTTTCTTTCTATTGAAAAATTGTGGGATATCTCTGTTGGGTCAGATTTTTGGTTTTTTCTTGTGCTCAAGACTTTTTCTATTAGTATTTGTCTTCTGTAAAACTTGAAACCATTTTATTTCTAAGGGTTTGTAATGCTTTGTTTGGTTTTTAAAGATCTTGGAATCACTCTCTTCCTTGTTTTGGAATCACTCTTCATCTTTGAGATTTTTGAGTTGGTTTTTTATACTTTCTCATTCATGTGATTGTTTGAATTTTTTCGCAAGGAATTCCAGAGATATGTGTATTGTTCTATTTGGTCTTTGATTTATATCTTTCCAAGCAATTTTTCTTGTTTTTGGGTAGTGAAACTAGGTTGCATTTGAAGTAGCGAAATTGCATGGTTTTTGGCATTTTTTGGTTTTGAATTCTTGTATTGGTGTACAATCTCTTTGACTCATTTATTGAAGATCTTGATATTGATGAGTTTAATAAATTTTGGGGACATTATGCATTTGGGAATGATAAATGTTTTCTCCTTCTCGTAATATAGCTTTCATCGAAGTGAAATATTTGCATTCTCATTTCTTTGCACTGTTTAGAGTCAGTCAAAACATCATTTAGTCCATGCCACTTTCCTCTTGAGTAACAACAACCTTAAAAATCAAGCGCTAAACTAAAAGTGATTAGAAATTTTTATATTTTCTGGTAGCAAACCTACATTAGCGTAGGGTGTAGGGCTTTGGAATAGGTGTGAAGGATAACTTTCCAAAGCTATCAAACAAACTTAGCATCTTGCGATAGGGAGAGAAAATCCAATTTTCATATAAGAATATCTGGGATCCCCCTCTCACAAAGGGGTTACACAAAAGGTCACGTTCAGGAGAGCCACAAAGATTATCCCTCATTAGTTTAACTGTTAGTAGTAGTAAGATCATATATTGGGGGTTTTTCTTGAAGTCCAACTGTCTTCATTTGGTCTCGATGCTTCGTGAATTATGAATCTGTTCAAGGTACTCTGGATTTCTATCAGTCCACTTGTCCTCAATTCTCTTGAAGGATTTTGGACTTGTTATCCTTCCCATACGTTCGGACTCGACTGTCAACTGTACCCTCCCATAGGCTGACTATGAATTGGTGACCTTAGTAGCCATAATATTTAGGGTCTTTACACAAGGTTACAGTGAAGGGAAGTCTTTGTTGTACCTGAAACAAACATTGGTCAAGCTCACTCGAGCTCCTTGGAGGGTAAATCCACATTTATTGTGTGGAAGCTTGCAACAAGGCATAAGTTGTTAAGCCTTAATATTGGCTTATTACCCGTTA
>JASDQU010435394.1:0-24402 GCA_032191745.1 Picea mariana
AAGGCTAGAATTTATATGTGTGCAGGAAAATAATTTGTGCGCACAAGAGGCTGGAATGTGGGCACGGGGAAGCAGATATACGCGCACAAAGAGAAATGAATTTGCGTGCGACACCAGAGTGGTTGTGTGCACATCAATAATCATGTGTTGAGAGTGGTTACATGCACAATATTACTTGTGTGCTCTGAATGATTGTGCACACAATTGTATTATGTGTTAATTCCGTTGTTATAACTAGTGTCTGAAGAGAAAAATTTGTGTGGTGCGATCCAGCTTGGGATCATGTGCATTACCTCACATGTTTTTGCGCAGATCAACTTTATAGTGTAGAATCTGCGCACTAGATTTTTGGGGTGGCATTGTTCATCAATAAGTTGGGTATGTTACAAAGTGGTATCATAGAATTTTGTTAGTGTTGGTAACGGGGGTGCGTTACAGAATGGTACATTATAATGGGATACCAGGACCCGGCTAGGAGGTTGGGTAAGTTACAGATTGGTATCAGATCTCCAGTTTCAACATTGAGCCTATATGGGCTGAGTATCTACTTAAGACAAAATTTGAACTGTTAAGTGGTTGAATTTGGAATTACAACGTGACCTTGGTGCACACAAAATAAGAATGTGCAAGTGTGTGCACTGAATTTTTACATTGCGAGGTTTGGTGCTGTAAATGTGTAGAAAACAATGGTGCACGAGTGTGCGCACTAAAAATTTGGGTTGTGGGGAGAAAAATCGGTGGTGAATATATAATATTGATAAGTGGTGTATATGTTAAATATTGGCATCGTGCATTGGTACGTGTTGAATACCAGTGCGGGCACAGGATTCAAAAAGAAGAAAGAAAGAGTAAAAGGGTATTTGGGTGAATTCCAAATGACCATAATTTACTACGTAAGACTTGGAATTGCGCAAGGGAGCAGTCGATAGGAAATTTTTGGACAAAGGAGTCCAATTATCCACCCAGAAATTTTGAATTGGGACGTAAAATTATCCAAAAAAATCAGTAGAAAGGATTCTTACAGAATGGTGCAGAGTTTTCATGAAGTTGTCACATGAATTCGTCTAACAAATCTTATTACCTGCATATTTTGCATAATTAACAGTGATTAGATTAGGACAAAATCAATGAAGAGGGTCAAAAGCATGGAAGATGCACATAGAACTTAAAACCATGATGATGAATTCATGGGTTTGTATATCGGTATGGGTATCGATAGTACAAAATCCAATGAGCATCGAGAAGGCAAGGAGGAGCTCATAAAATTGGTAGAAACTATAAAGGGACTGCAAAATGATGTCCAAAACTATAAATATGATAATGAGAGGCTTATGAAAGCCAATAAGAAACAAGATTACTTCAATATCAAGTTGATGCAAAGCTTGGACAAAATAAAAAAGAAAATGGATAAGGAGACAGATTCAAGCAAGTCAAGAAGTCGCAGGTCTCATGATGAAAGAAGAAGAAAAAAAAGTGTTGACAGACATCACCATCACTCACTAAAACATTCATTTAGGAAAGCGCACAGTAGCTCAAGTCCATCTCCAGTCAAAAATCATAAGAGAAAGACTCGAGTGGATGAGCTATAGGAAGAAATGAATAAGTTCAAGCCTCCTATCTTTGATGGTGAGAACAAGAAGGATGAAGATGTGGAGACCTAGATGTTGGGCATGAGGAGGTACTTCCAACTGCATAATTACTCTATGCAAATAGAAGGTAGAATTTCCATCTATCATCTAAAGGGAAAAGCATCAATGTGGTGGGATCAATTCGTGCAAGAGAAACACATTGATGGGAAGAAGGTTACTTGGAGGGAGTTTAAAATGTATTTTCAGAATAAATACTTAACCAAGCGATACTATAACAAGAAAATGAAGGATTTCTTTGAACTCAAGCTTGGGAGTATGACAATATACAGCTGGTGCATTTGAAAATACAAATGTCACTATTGTAAACTCATAATGGCCATACCTCGTTCTGAAGGCAGTCTTGTCAATGTCTTCTTCTTTAATTATCACTTGGTGATATCCATATCTAAGATCAATCTTTGAAAATATTTGTGCGCCCCTCAATTGGTCAAAGAGGTCATCTATTCTTGGCAAAGGATACTTTTTCTTTATTCTTTACTTATTTACTAAAAATCTGAAGAAGAACGTGAGAAACACTTGAGGATGGTGTTGCAATTATTGAGAGAGAATTAGTTGAATGCAAAGTTGATCAAGTGTGCATTCTACCATAGGTAGATTCATTACTTGGGTCATATCATTTCAAATGAAGGGATAATTGTGGACTCGGAGAAGATAAAATCCATTGAAGGATGGAAAAAACCAAGGAATGTCGTAGAGGTAAGATCCTTCATGGGACGTACAGGGTACTATTGAAGGTTTATTGAATCATTCTCAAAGATTACACATCCAATTACATCCTTTCAAAAGAAAGGTGTGTGATTTGAATGGACTCCGGATTGTGTAAGGAGTTTTCAGCACTTGACGAGTTTGTTGACAAGTGTGCTAATTTTGAGAATTGTTGATCCTAATGAAGACTATGTTGTGTGCACGAATGCATGCAAGGAAGGGATCAGTGGAGTCCTTAGTCGAAATGGGCATGTGGTTTTCTACGAATCAAGGAAACAAAAGAGCGTGAAAGGAACTATGCTACTCATGATTTGGAATTGGCAGCCTAGTGCATGCCTTGAAGATGTGGAGGAACTACCTCATGGGGAAAAGATTCAAGTTGAGGACAAACAATAGTGTTCTAAAATAATTGTTTGGACAACCAACTTTAAATGTCAGACAAAGCAGATGGTTGGAATTTTTCAATGAGTATGACTTTGATATCAACCATATCAAAGGAAAAAAGAACATTATATTTTTTTCACTTAGCAGGAGGGTGCATGAGATGCATGCTACAACCATTAGCATGCACAAATAAAATTTGAGTGACAGAATTTTATAGGTTTACAAATCAGATCAACACTATGTGGGAATAAAGGTAAATTTAGAGCAACATAAATTGCAACAAAAATTTGAAGGTGATGAGCTACAAGAGGATGGAATCCTCATGTATAGGTGCAGATTTTATGTGTCAAATGATTAGGAGTTGAAAAATATGTTATTGTCAGAGATGCATAATTTCTTTATGTTGGGAACCTGTGCTACCAGAAGACAATAGCAACGGACAAAAAAAAATATTGTTGGCCAGGCATGAAAAAAGGAGGTTGTTGATTTTCTTGATAGATGCCTTGAATGTCAAAAGGTCAAGGATGAGCACAGACACCCAGTTGGTTTGCTACAACTTTTACCCATTCCCGAGTGGAAGTGGGAAGTTGTAACCATGGATTTCATCACTAAGTTGCCTAGGATTGCTAAGCAACATGATTCTATTATGGTAGTGGTGGATAAGTTTACTAAAGCTGCCCATTTTATTCCAGTGAAGTCAACTCACAAGGCAGTTAACATTGTTGATATGCATATAACATTTGCAACCCATGTGTTGGTACTTCATACTTTTATGTAAATAACATTTTCAGAGCCATTCTTATGTACTGGTTGGTCCCCCTCGTCACGATGTCTAGAATTTGTGTTTATGTTGTCCACTGCTTCATATATTGTCTTCAGATTAAAATGTATAATCTTCTTTCAATATCAGTATTTGAATGCCATTTACCACAAAATACATGAGTTTCAAATACACAAAAATTAAAATTATAATTTAATAAAAATGCATTTAATACAAAGAATTCAATTGGAAAATTAATAAGGAGTTAGAGTCTACTTAAATGAGTTCGATCTCTAATCCTTTTTAATAGTGATTTTGTAAACACCTTCATCAAAATGACGTGTTATCATATTCCATATTGTTAACTATGTACTCGTATTCAAAATTGAAAATATGGAACAAATGGTAAGAAACCTTGTGAACCTTATACCAAATAAGTTGTATATCTTGACGAAAACTTTCCAACAGTATAAGAAGTATACAAAACAGAGTTCGAGGTCTAATGTTATGGAAAAAATACCATAAGATATGTTTCGTCTTATGTGTTGTGTTGCATCCATGATAATATCTAAGGTAATACACATGTGTCTTATGCACACCCACCAACACATTCGTCTTATTCGTGCTTCATAAATCTCAGTTAAAAACCTAACCTTTTGAGTGTATCGTATAAATTTATTTTTAGAACGATACATGTATTGCATGAATTTATAATTTTTTTAAGTGATATATATTTCTTTTAAAGAGAGTTGATACATGTTGTGTATAATTAATTTTAGGATGAAATAAGTGGTAGATATTACCTATATGCCTCCCTTTAATACGTTAAACTTATACCCTTTTGTCTTATTCAAGACACATCAAACTCCTACCTTGTCTCATGTACAAGATAATATAATAATAAGAATAAGACAATGGGTTTACATTTTCATGTTTCTTTTTGTCCACCTACATTCCCTTTTAACTTATTCCCTCCGCCTGTGTCCACCTACGTTCCCTTTTAACTTTTTTCCACGTGAAATTTCTCTTTTATATTCATAAAAATATAAAAAGTTATCTTACAACTATTCTTTCGACAAAGGATCTTTGATCAAGCACTAAGATGGCAACATAGAAAGCTCAGAACTGTGCTAAAAAACTAGATATCCTTTAGAAGCATCCAATACATAACGATAATAGAACAAAAAAACAAAAAAGGAGGAATATGTCCCACAAAACTTAGCAGTCGTTCTATGACCAAGTGCCAATAACATTGAATCTAGTCTTAGATAAAAACTATCTCAGTGTCGATTAGAAAAACTTTAATTAATGAGTAGGACCCTCATTACCATCCTCCCAATGGGTATAAGCAATATTTCCAGGCAGCTTTGTTAAAGCCAGCTTTGATAATCTATCTGCCTCTTGATTCCCTTCTCTGAATATATGAGCAAAGGATATATTCCTAAAAAGTGGGAGTGTATCTATGATCCTTTCCTTCCAGCTTTCGAGAGCTACAGCCTAGATAGTTCCCCTCTTATTTAGCCACTCAATAACTATCTTGGAATCCCTGAGCACATGTAAATATTAAATTGACAATATTACAGCCAATGTTAGAGAGGCCCAAGCCCCTAATAATTCATCCCTAGTGTTTGTCCCTCGTCCACAAATAGGAAGTGTTATTATTAATCTTAATCTTACCTCCAACCCCACTTTGGGCTCTACCCTGTTGCGTTGCCCCGTCAAACCATGCAATGGATTTATCTTCTGAGAGATGCACATGAACATTTCGAGGGAGAGTGTCTTTTTCCTTGATTCCATAGATTCTCATTGCACCAATAACTTTGTGTACTACCTTCTGGATTGTGGGGGATCCTGCCTCAAAGATAGTCAGGTTTCTTTCAATTCAAATGTACCAGCATAGAAAAGCAGGCAGCGTAGGTAAATTTGGATTCATCTTTGTCCAATTATCATAGCATTCATTCATTGTTTGAACAGACCATCCACTCGAGAAATTTAGTGCATTTTTTACACTGTTACGAACTGAAATAGTGAATGGACAATTCACAAATAGATGCTTACATGTCTCCCTCCTACCTTTGCATAGGAAACATATTCCTGGACCCATCCATCCTCTTTTTTGGAGATTTTTCCAAGTTAATATCTTGTTTTCCGCTACCAACCAGGTGAATAACTTAATTTTTAAGGGGCAGTCCCATTTCCATAGTTTTCTCTTCCAGCCACCTGCTTTTTGAGTCCATAGCTTTGTTGCGACTGCATTGTACACATTTTTTACCATTAGTTGTCCAGAATTATCACCCCTGGTCCATAGTAAGACATCCGGACGATCATGAAGATGAATGCCTGAGCTTATCAACATCTTTCTGTACTTTTCCCATTCTAAGGCTAAATACCCCTTGAGCTCCAAAGTTGTACAGTCTAACCAAGTGGAGCAAAGAGTTCCTTGTAATAGATCACAACTCGCTTGGTAAAGTAGGTGTACGTTTTTTTGGTTCATTCTATCWATTAACTCTTTTGTTAAAAAAGAGTCMTTTCCCATGCCCAAGATGACATCTTTCCCAATAACATTTGACTGACATATGCTCGRATCCCAAGCTAGCCACTATAAAACAAGAGGTAAAGAGTTGATTAAATTTTTCCAAGTCTGAGATCCATAACTTGAACCTGTAGAGGTCGATCTTAACCACGTATGGACCRGTTCATAAGGAAAGTACTTATCTTTTATCAACCAGTTCCATATTCCAAATTTCGTCAAAACTCTCCATAGTGTATTTGATGCCAAAGCCCTGTAGAAAATGTATAAATTCCTAAGCCCCCAGCCTCCATAAAGCTTTGGCTTCGATACTTTTTCCCAATTGCACAAATGGTAGCTTCTACTCTTCTTGTTGTCGGACCATACAAATGAGAAAACCATTTATTTAGAACAAACAACAGAATATGTGCTAGAGCCAACCAAAAAATGGGAAGACTTTCCAAAACATCCTTTACAAG
Source organism: Picea mariana (assembly GCA_032191745.1). Taxonomy (NCBI): domain Eukaryota; kingdom Viridiplantae; phylum Streptophyta; class Pinopsida; order Pinales; family Pinaceae; genus Picea; species Picea mariana. Next base: position 6,487 of record JASDQU010435394.1, read on the forward strand.
AAAATACCTACCTCCCAGAGATAAAAACCTATTACACCAGTGATTTATTCTATGGTTGAATTTTTCAATAAGCCATCTCCAATCCTCAACTTTATAGCTATCTAGTTTAAGATAGTACCCCAGATATTTAAAGCCACCCGAGAGATCATTGGATTCAAAACTAAATAACACTCATCAAGTGTTTCCTATTGTACTCCAGAATGGAGGAAAGTCGTTTTTTGTGCATTAATTCTCATCCCCGACGCCTGACAAAAGATATTGAGTATTTTACTGATCTCGATCCATTCGGATAACTTTGCACTTGACATAATAATCATGTTGTCCACAAACAACAGATGTAAAATCTTTATCAGTCTAGAAACTTTGATCCCTGTCAGCACCCCCTTTGCTTGTCCTTTTTTTAACATAATGCTAAGGCCTTCCATCACTAGTATAAAAAGGAAGGGCGACAACGGGAAACCCTCGTGAAGCCCTCACATGCTTTGAAAGAAATTTGTTGCCTCCCCATTGATCAGAATAGCATATACAGTGGATGATACGCATCCCATTATCCAATTAGTTGTTGCCAGCCCAAAGACACATTGGAGGAGGATAAGCCTCAGAAAGTCCCTATTAATGTAGTCATACGCCTTCTTGAGATCCAACTTTAGAATTATAGCTTGGAGTTTTTTAGTCTTTATGTTGTGCAGGCACTCCTGTTTCGTGCCAATAGCATCTAATATCTACCTTCCCTTAAGAAATCCCAATTGTTTCTCTGACAACGCTCAAGATAGTATAGGCCAAATTCTCTTTGTTATGATTTTTGCAATAATCTTGTAGCAGATATTGCAAAGAGCGATTGGACGGAAATAAGAGAACTTGTTGGGGTGATTAACCTTAGGGATCAGAACTATAAAAGTTGAGTTTATATGTTTTATGACTTCTCCTTTTGTTATAGACTCCTCCACAACATCGAGAAGATCTTGTCTGGTCAACTCGAAATAATGAAGAAACAATTCTATTGTCCAGTCGTCTGGCCCAGGAATTTTATCCTTTCAGAAGCCTTTCAGAACCTCTAGAATTTCCTCCTTTATGCATGGCTTTTCTAGAGATGCATTTCCTCCTCCAATACCATCCTAGGGAATAGCCTCACAATAGCCACCTGGTATCCAATAGTATTTATTCCTGTGTCCTGGTAGAAAGATTTAAAATGATTGATTGCAACATTATTTATGTCCTCTTTTTCTGAATGTATCCTTCCTGTCTCATCCTCAATATCCCAAATGTGTTTTTTATTCATGCAGAAGTTGGCGAAACGATGGAAGAACCTTTTGTTTTTATCTCTGCTAGTGATCTAGATTGCTCTACTTTTTTGTCGCCATCTCTCCTCCTCCTCCAGAAGTTTATTTTTGCGATTATCCTCCATTAATCTCACTTTTTTCTCAAAGTCCACTATTTGAAACCCCTGCGCCTTCATACGAAATAGGTCATCTAGGCTTCCTTCGATTTTTTCCATCTCTAAGCTATATCTGATCCATTTTTCATATGACCAGGCCTTTTCCCTAGATTTCAAAATTGATAGCCTTCCTACCAATCTTCTTTGAGCTCCCTCTGGAAGTTGTATTGTAATATCATTCCATACCTCATGCACCAAAGTATCAAAGGAAGCGTCGAGTAACCAGGTTGGCTTTAACTTAAAAGGAAAGGATATCGCAGACTGTTCTTCTCCCAACTGAAGGATCACTGGGGCATGATCAAATATGTAAGGGTATTCAACCCATGCTCAAAAACTTCAAGAAAAAGTGAGAAAATCCTCTGCCACGTAGAACCTATCTAGTATTTTTGAAATGACTTATGTTCCGGACCTACCATTTCTCCACGTTGGCACCACCTCAGCTGGGGCCACATCCACCATCTTTTTTTTTGAAAAAATCTCTTTAAAAAGGCCCGCCAGAGAATCAGCTGCGCTGAATCTCCCCATATCTCCTCTGATATTGTCGTTAAGTTCAGGTCACCTACCAGAATCAAGTCATCAATTGATAACATACCAACTCCATCAATTGATAACAGACCAACTCCATCAATTGATAACAGACCAGCTCTTGGCATGGTCCATACACATTCAGGAGTGACACCTTCCTTTTGTTTGCTAAGTTAGTACCTAACAAAAAAATGTCGCCACAGCTTAGGACCGGCACTAAATCAAAGAAGGTTGGGTCCCAAGATACAAGAAGCCCACCAGACTTTCCAAGAGAGCTTATTGCACAGATCATCCACTCAAGCCTGAGCAAGTACATAAAATTTCTTTCCTTTTCCGCTTCCACCAAGGTTTCTTGTAGAAAAATAACAGTTGGATGATTTTTATCTAAGAGTCTTCTCATGGAGGCCATTTTCAGGGGTCCTCCAACCCCTCTAATATTGATGGATAGAAGGATCATGACTTAGCTTGTGCAAGGGCTTCCATGCCTCTGAGCACCCCTTGATCTAGAACAACAAACTGATAAACATAAGAAGAACCCATGGAACCCTCCTTTTTATGAGCACTCCTGGTTTTTATAGGAGATAAATCCATACCCAATCCACATGACCACGCTRGATCCTTCYCAGGATCAATCCCTACCCCTGAGGGATCAAAAGTTTCTCCCTTAGTGCTAGAGCTAGTGACTAAATTCTTCCCTAGTTAAGTCGGAATAGGATGGAACTTAAGTTTCCATTAATGGATGGAACTAAGGAGTAGATCATTCTATCCAAAGAGTGATCGCTAATCATCGATTTAGCATAACCCGAAACAATAAAGGGGTCATCCTCATCTAAGGAACCATGAATAATAAGAGAGCTCGAAGCCTGTAGAGGAGGTGGGGCCGGAGAGGACACTTACCGAAATGCAGAGTTAACTGGAAAGGACTGGACAGAGTCCAACACAGTTGGTTTACCAACCTCTGTCTGATGATCCAAATCCGATAGAAAATGACTATCTAGGTGATCTCTCTCCCAAGCTGAAAGTGAATTATAAAACATAGGACATAAAAGTTTAAGCTTACCAATGAAAGTAGTGTTCGCCTGTACAGGGCTCTCCTCAGTCCTTAAACCCAAAAAGGCCATGTCTGGTTGGTCCCACAAGGGAGAGTAGAAATCAACGGAGTTTTCCTCTGCAGGTTCCTCCTCATAAGGATCTCCAAAGGTCTGTGTACAATCCTTATGCAAGTGTCATGTTCGTCTGCAGAATGAAAAACGAAAAGGGAGACCCAGATAATCCAATCGATGAACGAAAAATAAGCCCCTCCACTCTACATCCAAGGTTTCCATTAAACCTGCATGAATGTCGACCTCGACAAGAACCTTTTCTATACCTTTGTCAGTAGCATGTAGTGCTTGTTCATCCACCATAATAAAGCGTCCTAGAGCATTTCCTATCATCTCCAGAGCCTTTGTATTCCAAAGTTGAAGTGGAAGTCCCGGAAGGAGAACCTAGAGGTGGCGGAAGCTGAAATACTTTGTTACAGGGTTAAAGTTGATGCGCCACCACTTTAGCATCAAGATTCCACCCCCGTAGCCCCAAACATTATCTAGGATGCACGCCGAGTCCTTCGAGATCTTAAAAATAAACCCTAGCCAACCTCTAGGTAAGGTTAATACCTCAGGTGAATAGCCCAGAACAGGCTCCCATGAACTCTTCATCCGCTCTGACAGCTTTTGTGTGCACCAAGCCCTATATGCTAGCCTGCCCACTAGAGCGCACAGTGCAAGGTTGCATGCTTCTTCTAACCCTACATCCATACCCATCACTAATAAGTGTTTTTTCCTCTTTGGCTTCCAAACCCATTGTGGGCGTTTGTAAACACCACGCTTTTGACTGAAAGGAACCTCCTGACGCTCCGAAAAACTAGTCTCTAAAGTAGAGTTGAACTCAAACGTCTAAGGTGAAGCACCAGGTGTATTCTTAGCCAGAGAACTCATAATTGTAGAAAAAACTGCAGAGCCCTCCTTTTGCTTAGGAACTGCAGACTGTAGTGTACACAGACCCAGATCTCTACCAGTCGATAGGCAAATGTGGTTGTTTGAGGGAATAGAAGCCGACAACAACCGAGTAGTTGAACCATTAAGGACGTAGTTATTACTTGTCCTCTTGTAATAACTATTGCATATCTCATCAACCGACGCTAACAACCCCTACTGATCCCAAAGTTCCACGTCCTCCCCTCCCAGAAGAGTCGTGACCTCACTTTCCATTAGGAAGGTTCAGATCCCTTCTATAGTGCTGCCACCTCAGTGTAAGTCTGAGGAAACTATCAAAAACCCCTGTCTCATCAAACGGGTGAACACTAAGAACCAAGGGAAATAAAGAGGAGGTGATGTAAATCAGTTTAATAGATGTGTGAAAGCCAACAAACCACCCACTCCATTAAATATTCTCAGCTACTGCATTAAAGACACGCTAAAAAACTTAGTAAAACGGTCTAAGTGGTTAGATATCAAAGAAACTAGCTCAAGGTCGACAATTTGAGCTGAAAACTAGGACTGGCTCTCCAAACTCTAGCAAATATTACCCCTAGAATAAACCTAAAAAAATGGAGAGCCACCATTAGAGCTTTGTTTTCCCGTTGTTCCTAGTTTGTCTCTAGAAAACCCTCAAAGATTAACTTCATTCTACAGGGTAGTTGCAATGGTAGTTGATAGTCATCAAGACATCAAAGGCGCCATGTTGTAGGGCCCTCTAGGGTAATAGATCTCCAGGGTTTCCATTGTTGCATAGTTGCATGATTTGAATCCAGTATCCTGCCCAAACATCCTAGACTTATCTATGTTAACTTCAACATTTCTTCTTGCGATTAGTTCCCTTTTAACTTATACACGCCACTCAAAACCTATTGCATAGAATTTTTAAAGGATCGACATGTATTGCATTAATAATTTTTCTTTGGAGCAATTGTATCTCATGATTTTTTTTTCTGGGGTGAGTATCACATGAAATTTTTTTAGGTGTGATATGTCATATGTTGCATGATTTTTTTTTATATGTGATATACTTTAAAAAAATTAGATGTGATATATCGAAGCGAATTTTGGTGTAGCTTGATTAATTTCAGTGTATGGTTTTTGTAACTTGTCTATAGGATGTTTGATCGAGATGTCGTTATTTATGATGTGAAAATAGTAGAAAAATATTTTTAGTGAATGGTCATACAACTCTATTCTAGATCATTTCAGTAGCTTTCATTAGTGAGAAGGCTTAGTTGACGGGAAATCCTCTGTGAGTGTTTTTGTACGTCTGAACCTTGGATCCAGATTTCATCGGTTGTGTTGGATTCGTAATCCCTCAAAACCTATAGTAGGCCTATTCTTGAAGGGGAAAATACTCTTTGACCAACACCCTCAATTATGCACAAAAGCATTTTTTAATAAAAGTTTGGGCCTCATTCTTGTTGCTTCTTTACCCAAATTCAGTTATGTCAACTCTTTTAACATTTGTGTTATATAGGATTTTAGGATGTCCATTGAAACTGGGGTTATCCATCAACAACTAAGAGATTTTGTCCTACGAAAACAACCACCTAACATTTGGAGCACTTGGAACTGAGTGATTGGCATGAGTACCAATATTTCCTGAAAAACAATTTAGAGCCACCCTATGTCTTGTGAATGTTGCAATCATCCCAGGTGACGATATATGGCACTTTTATGGATAAGGGTTAGGCAAAAAAACAAGAGGCACCAAAATACATGCACATATGACACATGCAACAATTACCACTTGCAACACAAACAAACTCAATAAGACTATTTCCGTACTCAATCATGACCACAACATGAGGTGGACCAAAACAACAAGTATTCGAACAAGAATCGCCCATTTAACCAACAAACGCTCAACAGTTAAAACCCAAGAGGACATGGTTAATGGACGAAATGATCAAAAGATTTGAGTTGAAAAAAAATTAGGAGGCGCCCCAAGCCAATGGACTTGATGGGGTGTTGAGGTCTCAATAAAGCATTGAAATGAAAACAAGGTTCATTTACTTAAAAAATATAACATAGGAAGGAAAATAAACAAAAATCCATAAAAAAAAATTAAATATATAAGATGATTGAATGATATGATATGTTTTACAATAATGAGTGGTATTCATATTTATAGGCCTCAAGGTGACCTTTCAGATAAATTTATGTTTTTATGTCACTTTTAATAATTAATATACTAAATTATATATATATATATATATATATATATATATATATGAATGAATGAATGAATGATATTTATTATTTATTTTTATATACATAACATTGTCTTTCCCTTTTGAAATGCTTCATCCTCAAAGCATATTAATGGGAAAAATGTAACTCTTGTTGTGCCTTGTAACGTGCTCTCGTGATTCTTCATTTTGTAAAGCTATGATGGTTGTTGATACAAGATGATATAATCTTCTAAGCATTGCCTAGAATTGTCAAATTGTGAAAGGACTTAACCACCCTAATTCAATCTTCTATGAGATTGTCCATTTATAGTGTTCTTGGAAAGAACCTATTATATTGCAATTCCCAAAATGACTTCTACTTTGACATTTAATTGTAGTGGAATTAATATTCTTTTAAATATAGTTTGTTATTGTCTTTGTTTCTTACAATGTTGATAAACTTAACACTAGTTAAAGTATGAACTTTTGTGATTAGAATGTCGATAAGGCATCCTTGTAACATGAACTTTTCTTACCATATTTGTAGTGCTTTCTTGTTTCAATTTTGGTAGTATGTCTTCTTTGCACATTTGTGTTGCTTTGTTGATCCTTCAAAGTCTATTGGTAGAGCTACATGGAATTTCATTGTTTGTACTTCAATGTCTGAAAATATCCATACTTCAACTAGATTTGCATCTTTCTGAGTTGTGATGTTGATTGAATATGTATTGGTTCCTTTCTCCACAACTTGGATTTTTACATCTAATGACTTTTGTATTTCAGTAGGGTGAGTGATTGTTTCTTTATCTATTAGTGATTCCTTGCTAGTATGGTTGCTTCAACATTTATTCTTACGGTTTTTTTTTTCATTTTTCAAATTTTTAATCTATGCAATCAAGATTTGACTATGATTCTTAAGATGAGAATGCAATCAATCTTTGACTATGATTCTTAAAATTGGAAACCTCTTCGTCTTTATCAGCAACAAACTTGTCAAATTCTTTTTGCATATTTTGTGTTGACTTCTAATTTTCCCAAAGGATCACCTTTGAGATATATTTTAGGTCTTCTCATTAGCATGCTTCTAAATCTAACCACATTGTATTGTCCTACGATGTTATCTTCTTCTTATATGAAAACATCAAAAACTACTTCTTCGTATTTAAGATGAAAGTCCCCAATGTTTCCATCCAGGGTGAACCCAAAATTATGTCACCATCATCGCCCCACACAGATATAAATGTGAATTGCGATATGAAAGTATAATCGCCAATGTTCAGTTGTAAATCACTTATTTCATATTGTTTCTTGCTCCAAAAGTCTAGTTTTACAATTATATTTGTCTCGAGAATCAATCATTGGTTAGTAAATTCAGCACTAACATAATTATTACATTTGGCGAGAGCAATAGAGATGGTAATATATTTCCCTTCAAGTGTCACTTTTAGTCTTAGTAGCGCTAAAACAACATTTTTTAAATGTTTTATAAAATCTTCCTATTTTCTCATTATTAGACTCCATTTTGTTTTCATTGAAAGTTTTCATTCAATAATACTTTGATTATTACGAAGCTTATATAACCCTTTGATAATTAATTGGACGTGCAAGTGAAAATATCCCACTTATTTAATTAAGTTTTATAAGCTTCAACCAACGAATCGACCATCTTTGCTTTCAGGGGTGTAGATCAGTTGGTGATAAAGTGTATTCTTAAGGAACTCCTTGCGACGTCATTGGTTCAAACCTTACCTAGTTTGTGTGCCATGCTTGGAAGATATGTGGTGCAACTGGAAGTTATAGTGGTAGCAGTCAGAATCGACCATGTGTCATGCAAGTACGAGCCCGTCTAGTAGATGATTCCGCTGGTATAAAAAAATAAAAAATAAAACGAATCAATCATATTTAAGGTCATGAGATGATTTTCTCCCATGATATATGATGGCATTAAGAATATAATAATATAACCCTTCATGATTTTAAAATTTTATTGATGTGTAAATGGTATACCTATGAACTATCCATTTCACCAACATGGATACTCTATGGAATAAAATTAAATGAGGTCTCTTCAATTAAAAATAGGATGAGTTCATACCTCTTCAATCATTGTTTGTTAACTGATTGCAATGCTTAGTTCGAAAATACAGTGAACAAAATATGGGCTAGTTGAATGTCAACCAATGGAAAGAAAGTCTATTATGTTTCAAGTTTAGTGCACTACTCAGTTATTTGCAATCCCAATTTCACATGGCATTCTACAACTCTATCATTTCCAAAATGAAGTAGGACTCTATGGTCTTTTTTCAATGTGCAAACACAACACTTGGTTAACCATGAATTCACTTAGTAGAAAAAAAAACATTTCTCAGAGAGAGGAACTACCCATGCAAAAATAAAAATGCTCAGCACTGCTAAAAATGCCTAATAGTCCACCAAAGTCAATTAAACCAATTTGGAAGCATCCTACATAAGTGAAATGGCTCTAAGATAACTACCATTGATCTTCACTCTCTAAGTATAATGGATGGAGAAGAATAAAGAGTTGTTGGCATTTATTAAATACTATTGAAAATTGATTTATAAGTGAATTAAGAGAATTACAATATGGAACTCTTCATCATAACCATGTGTGCAACTAGCAATAACAATACACTATAAATGATAGTAATAATCTCACCTACAACACTCTACATAACATTAAAAAACACACACACATCGATAAGGAGATGACCCTGATAACCCAACTAGGAACAAAATCATGTTAATTGGGTATTTTATTAAGTAGGAAATTGATTACAAAAGAGTGAGCTATACTGATAGATTTAGTGTATTGTTACTCACTAGCAGGAAATTTGCAAATGGTTATGGCTCAATGACAATCTTCATTCATCATGGGACAGACTGAATGTCATCTCCTCTGATCATCAAGCAAATTGTTTCTTTGAAATCTCATCATTGCTTCTACCCTTCTTCATCACAACGTTCATTTTAATGAGCTGCCTTGGAAGGCCAGCCATCACAATGGTTCATTTCAACTTCCAAGGGAATTTTGAACATTTTCTCAACTTTGCCAAAAACAATTAAATGTTTATCACAAAGTTTACAAAGATATTTTTTGACGAGGATCCAATTCAGATCACACCTCCCCATTTGCAAGCTTTTAGTCCCCAAAAGCTTCAACTCCCTTCAAACTTCTTCTTCTCTACCTTCAAGCATCTTATAGAAAATATTTAAGAAAGAGTGTCTCCACTTCAATATGGAAAATAAGAGATGAATAAGGGTTGTATTGTCCTGATCCTATTTTCCATCTCATGAAAGATGGCATCCACTATTGCAATAGGTCGTTGGGCAACCACTGCTCCTTGGGTTGCAAGTGCAAGAAACTATTTTTTCCCCTTGGCATCGACTCTTAAAGCTTTCTTCTTCATTGTTTGGTTCTTGGGATGGTGTTCCAAGTGAAGCCTCCAGCATTTGGCCTTCGAATGTCCAATCAATGTACATACTAGTAACAGTTCCTGCATGGGTTTCTTGGCCGACTAGAGTTTCAAAAATTTATAGCCTTTATGACCTCTTTTCTTGCAAGAAAAACTAATCGAATATACTATTCCATACATTTTCAATTTGTGATGATGCTTGCGAACTTGGTTGCTTGGTCCCCCAAGAGTTGGAGTAGATATGGGTGGTGGAATCATCTCTTTGACACCCTCTTACAAACCTCTTCAAACATATTTGAGTGGCTCACTGCACACTCATTTTCCAATTGTCTTTTCCTCCATGGGAATGGCTTCTTTTTTGATTCATCTTTCCTTGACAAAGATGGTTTGAGCTGAAATTGTGATGGATTCTTGTCCACTTAATCCTAGGCCTTCATGCTTGGGCCTTTGTTAAGCTACAATGGGGATCACAATCCCTTGGCCTTCATTGTCTATCCCTTGGCCATTATAGCCATTTTTCCTCGTGATCTTGGAACCAATGACTAATGTGATTTTCAAAGTTATTGAAGGTCTCTCAAGGAAGGGTCTTGGAAGGTGAGTTTACGATACTTGACTCTGTCATGGTGTTGGCTTCTACAATGGAAAGGAAAGAGGCTTGCTTGGTCTCTTGGAAAGCTTCTTGTAGCTTCTTCAATGACTTTTCCTTCGCTGTCAAATCCTGATATAGCTAAGCAGCCACTTCGGTGAACCTCTCATTTTACCAATTGTCTAGCGGAATGAATTTCTCTTCCAATTGCAAGAGCTACAATTTGATCATGACTAATTATATCATTATGGTAGTGAATGAGTCAAGGAGTCTTCTTGGCATTTGACAAGTTGTTTTTCCAATTCATCCACTTTCTGCCTCAAATACCAAATTTTCTCTTGGATCTCCATGTTGAAGTCTCTCAACTCTTCCAGCATCTCCCTCTTCAAAGATTTGTTCATAGAAGTTGATTCAAGGTCTCTAAAAAACCTTCTCTTATACCATATGATTTTTAAATGGTAGGCCTATGGCTTGTCCATTTCACCAACACGAATACTCTGCAAAATAAAATTAAATGAGGTCTATGCAAATTAAAATACACTGAGATCATGACTCTTCAACTATTGTTTGTTAACTAGTTACAATGCTTAGTTCGAAAACCTAGCAAACAAAATTTGGGCCAGTTGAATTTCAACCAACAGAAATAAAGTCTACCATGTTTTAGATTTGATTCACTGCTTGGTTGCTTGCAATCTCAATTTCACATGCTGTTCTACAACTCTAACAATGAAAAAATGAAATAGTACTCTTTGGTCTTTTTTCAATGTGCAAAGATGCAACTTGATTAACCATGAATTCCAACATAAAAATAAAAAATAAAATTGTTCAGAGAAGGGAACGACCCCGGAAAAAAGAAAAATGCTTAGCAACGCTAAAAACACCCAACAATCCACTAGACTCTATTAAAGCAATTTGGAAACCTCCTACAGAGGTGCAATGGCTCTGAGATGACATCGATTGATATTCAATCTTTGAGTATAATGGACAGAGGAGAATAACACGATGTTAGCATGCATTAAATACTAATGGAAATTGGTTTCTAAGCGAATTAAGGCAATTACAAATTGGAACTCTTTATCATAACTATGCATGCAACCAACTATAACAATACACCATAAATGACAACAATAATCTCACCTAGTACATTTTACATAACATTAAAACACACACACACACACACACACACACACATACCAAAATGTTCTTAGAAACCCAACTCGGAAGAAAACCAGATTGATTGGGGATTTTATTAAGCAAGAAATCGATTACAAAAAGGTGAGCTATAAAGAAATTTAGTGTATTGTTACTCACTGGAAGGAAATTTGAAAATGGCCATGGCTCAACAACAATATTCACTCATCGTGGGACAGATTCAATGTCCTCTTCTCCTCCAATCATCAAGCAAATTGCTTCTTTGATCTCTCATCTCTATGACTACCTTTCTTCATTTTCTCCTCTCTATTGAATTCAATGCCCTTCATCATCACAACCTTCATTTTTAATGGGATTCCTTAAAAGGTTGACAACGACAATGGTTCATTTCAACTTACATGGGGATTTTGAACATTTTCTCAACTTTGTCAAAAACAATTAAATGCTCATCACAAAGTTTACAAAGATATTTTTTAACAAAGATCCAATTCGAATCATTTATAGAAAATGAAACCATTTTTTTAATAATCCAATTTGGATCATTTGTAACCCTTTTTTAATTGACTTTGAAACTTACCCCTTTAATATATATTTGATTCCACTAAGTAATAGTAGAGCTTGTAAGAGTCTTTGTTCATCATTTAACTTTTAGAAATAATTGTATCTCACTAAGGGTGGCTTAAGCTTGTGTTGAGGATTTCAATTTAATCCACGGGAGGTCAGCAATGACAAATACCATTAGGGTTGGCCTTTGTTATTGTTTGAATAACAGCCTTTGTCTCTTACCACATCCTCATTTCTAATGAAAATATGTCATTTGTTGGGATGAACATGTATCTAGTAGTACCCGATGGCTTGGTCGCAGCTAGATCTTGGGTAGACAACCCCAAGACTATAGTCTCACACGATTTTCTCAAGATAATGAGTGGGAGGCCACCTTAATTTGCTTATGGCAGACCCAAGATTTTTCGATTCATTTTTTGTGCCTTTTGTTATAGCCCAATGTCACTGAGAAAAAATCGAGAGGTCACCTTATGTTTCCCACAACGACTAATGATTATGTCCTTGTTACAGGCAATGCTCATTCAATGAAATTTGTTGATAATTCTGGTGCTAGTAGAGTGATATGGGTGTTTATTGCGTATGAACTTATTTTGTCTTTTTATATTTGTTGCAATGTTCGCTCATTATTTCTTCAACAGAGTTCCTGATTTCTTTAGTGACCAAACGTAGCGTACTTGTTTTTCCTTCTTGAACAGAATTGAATTTTAAATAAGAATCTTATCACAACTAGCAATAATGATAACTTAAAAAGGTCACGATTTTCTTGAATTTGCTTTTAATGGTCAAAGTTCCAAACACAACTTTCCTTCATATTTTCTTTGCAACAGAGTAATTATTCTTCAATGGAAGTTATGAATTGTAAATGGCCAAGGTTCAATGATGGAAAAAGACCAAGAGAAAAAAAAAAATTAATAAAATGAATGTGGCCAAAAGATGAATTAGACAAGGTCTAATAAAAACAATGGTCAAGGGTTGGATCAAAATGTAGCTCTGATAACAATGAAATGAAAATGTAGTTCTTATAGCAATGAAATGAACAAGATTCATTTACTAAAGAAATATCCAACATAAGAAAGGCAACAAACAAAAATCCATAAAGGACAAAATATATAAATATAATAAATAAGATATGATTAAATAATATGATATGTTTTACAATGATGAATGACCTTGGTATTTATAGACTTCAAGGTAACTTTTTACAGAAAGCTATGTCTTTATGTGATATATATATATATATATATATGAATCCTATTTATTTTTATATACATAACAAACATCCCTTGAAAGAATATGAAAGAAAATGGAACCAACTCCTCTCATAGGATAACTACCATCATCACCAAGTTCCAAACCCGTGCCTCCCTCTTACTCCTAAAACCTGTTGAACAATGACTTATGATATGTCATATGTCTCGAAACTCCTCTATCCGCATATCATCTAACATTGGACATAGCGTTAGAGGACAAGCAAGCGACCAACATCATATCTATCCTGGAATATACGCAATATGAAGAATATCCTCCACCTATCATAAGTGAAAAACATTGGCATCTACCGAAACAAATCAACCACCTATCACAGGGCCTTCACAACATCTCACCCACTGAGAATAAAACCATACTAGTTAATAATCACATAGATCTACCACCTATCACTGATAACCCTTCGAACAAATCAGCCACCTATCATAGAGCTCCTAAGCATCACTTGTTGAAAATACATCCATAACAGTGATCAATGTATTAGATCCATTGTCTCTTATCACAAGAGAAACCCATCAAAACCTCTCACATGTGCAAGTGTTTATTTCAAGCACATTGAGATTTCACATCCAACAACCTCAAACAAAGTCAAGCACCTCTCGGGTAATCTTTAACTGGTATACACACTCACTCTTACATCTAAAGTGATCTCAACCACGAAAGCTCTAATTCCATGTGGAAATTTCGCTCAATTTGGAGTTTATAAATTTCACCTATTAACTACAGGTTTCCTGGATTTTAACCTTTTGAATTTTCAACCTTAGCATTGTTATGAAATATAAACAAAACATCAATGACAATAAACAATATTTAAATCATTAACAACCCCAATATTTGAAGCAATCCAAAAGAAAAGATACCAAAGTGATCTGATAAATTTCAACCCTCTAGGGAAATCTTATCATGCATAACCCAAAATTTGAAAACATTTATTCACAGCAACAAAACATTCATTATCTTCTTCAATTACAAAGCTAAATCACTTAGAATAATCACCATAAACTTATGTCAAATCAACGAGACATATATAGCTGAAATTACAAACCATGTAGAAAATAGATGGGTGAAAATCAAATCTACAATTTACACGAGTATTGGACAATTGAAAACTTCATTAGTATGCATAAGGTGAAGTTCATGTACATGCCATTGCCTTATCACAAGGCTAGTCAATCCACTAGCGCTCCAAGACCCTCATGAGGGAAAACCAAGAAAAAATCTAGCTCAACCAAGAAACTCCAAAAAAAATGAATCACTCAAGCAATTCCTCCAAGGGAAGACATTTCTTCCTCTTTTTCTTCTTCACCAAGCACAACCAAGGGTTTCATAACAAAACCATCATCTTCAAATCTCCAAGGGATGAAACCCTAATCCTAGACTTGAAGATACTCCAAAAAGCTCAATAAACCCCGACGACTCCAAAAAAGAGAAAGATCATGTACAAATGAAGATATAAGAGAGAGAGAGAGAGAGGGTGACTAGTGCACTCCTTTAGTCACATTTCTAACACAAGATGAATAGGAATGAATATAAAAGGCCATCATCTTCAATGTCTTCTTCACAAGACTAAACCTTAGTATTTCACAAGAGCAAGCTCCCAACAAAGACATCTTCTTTCCCTTTCATGGCTCTCCTAGGATTTCCTCATAAATCCTAGAAACTTCCTCCAAGAAGACAAGTACAAAAGGAAAAGTACAATGATAATGATGATGAAATGACTTTCATTTTTCTATATATATGAGAGATAAAGGAGGCCAACAATAAATATGTAGATCAATTCCCTTACAAGAAACTACAATAATCACATGTGGAGCACTACAGTCCAAAGGTACACATGCTAAGCTCCAAGAGATGTAGCTACACAAGGTGTGTCCTCATTCTTTTGCCACAAGTCCACATAAACTCAATCGCTCCTCCTAAACCATGTACTCCATTGGTTCCACTCCCCTTGCATGAAAACTATCACAACCCAAGCATCCCTAAGCCAACTCCAAGGCTTTGTACAAGAATCCAAGCTACCCCATATTGTTTAGGACTTAAACCTCCAAAACACATAATGCTCCTCCTAAATGGGGGGTTCTCCAAGTGAGCAACTATCTCCATGTAGCCATCATGAAAGATGTCACTCAAGCAATCAAAAGATCTCCAACACCCTATGGAAGAATGTCCAACAAACACCCAACTAAAGTCAAGCAACCACTAATGACTAAACCATGTGCAAGTCCATCAAAAACCATTTCCAATGTGTCGTTCCATCTGGGACCATCCAAGGACTAAACATACACTATGTACCCCAAATCACATGAAGTAACTCCAAACATGGTGTAAACACTTTCAAAGTAACCCAAAAGGTGACATTAATCTCCAAATCATAATGTTGTAACCCTTGTAAATTTAAGCGCTAAAAATAATGCATTTTCATTTATTAAAAAACACAATCAAACAAAAGACCAAGTAATCATTATCTTGATTATGAAGACCTCCAAATTCCACATGTAAATGAAAACAACAAACAAGCATGCCAACACTTATATAGTCACTTAATATAGTTACATTATTCTACCTCGAACAAGATTGAAATTCATAGATCAGAACTTGCATAAGTCACAATAATATAACACAACAAAAAACAAAGCCTATAAGCAATGTACCTTCCAATGATGTCAAATGTCATTGCATTTTAACAATCAAAATTGAAATTTGTGCCATTAAATCTAACCAAAAACTTCACAATGTGAAAAGAAAAATAGCTAGATGTAAGAATGCAAACAAGCACATAACCAAATTTTGAAAATCACATGTAAAGACTCCAATTCAAAATCTTTTTAATGAGACAAAAAAAATTAATACTTCAACCAAGTAACCATAGGTATAATGACTCGACCACCACTATTAAATTCTACAATTATATCCTTAACTAACATATAACTAGTTAAGCCTTATATATATTAACCACCAAAAGCTTACACTAGTTTAACCCTAGATGTTAACATTAATTTTAATTTAACTCTACTTTTTTTGCACCCTCTATGTTAATAGATAAATATTGAGGTTTGTACCTACTTTTTTTTTCACCCTTAGTGTGATAAATTTTGAGATTTGCACTTACTTTTTTTCATTTCCATCTCTAATATATTCAAAGTTGAAAATAATTTATACTAATGTTTTAGTTATTTAAATATAATAAAATAGATAATATAATATTCTTAATTAATTATTCAAATGTAATAAGATAAATAATAAAATAATATATTTATTCTTTTTAAGAACATAGTAATTACGACCAAAAACAATCTACATTTTTTTTAGTTGATTAACATTTATTTTTATTTTATTTTATTTTATATTTTATTTTATTTTATTTTATGTTAATTTTATTAACTATCATACATCGCACAAAAATTAAGGTACATTGTCATTTCTAAATCTCATTGGCATACAACAAGGTTAACAATAAATCTTGAAACTATTGGTTTATTTACTTTTCAATCACAGAAATTTTCAATCAAGGTACATTGTCATTTCTAAATCTCATTGGCATACATCAGGGTTCACAATAAATCATGAAACTATTGGTTCATCTACTTTTCAAAAACTATTAATTCATCTACTTTTCAAAATTAAGGTACATTGTCATTTCTAAATCTTATTTCAAAATTAAGGTACATTGTCATTTCTAAATCTTATTTCAAAATTAAGGTACATTGTCATTTCTAAATCTTATTGGCATACATCAGGGTTCACAATAAATCATGAAACTATTAGTTCATCTACTTTTCAATCCACACGCTTGGCAAAGTGAAACTTTCTTTGTATGTAACAATTTCCTACTTTAAAAACTAACAACATACTTTTCAAAAACTATTGGTTCATCTACTTTTCAATCCACACCCTGGGCAAGGTGAAACTCTTCTTTGTATGTAACAATTTCTTACTTTAAAAACTAACATACATACTTTACCCTGGGCAAGGTGAAACTCTTCTTTGTATGTAACAATTTCTTACTTTAAAAACTAACAACATACATACTTTCAGTTGCAGGAGTTCCCAAATATTTGGAAACAATGTAACAATTTCTTAGTTTAAAAACTAACAACATACTTTTCAAAAACTATTGGTTCATCTACTTTTCAATCCACACCCTGGGCAAGGTGAAACTCTTCTTTGTATGTAACAATTTTTTACTTTAAAAGCTAACAACATACATACTTGCAGTTGCAGGAGTTCCCAAATATTTGGAAACAAGTCATATTTGAAGAGCCATTTCTAAATCTTATTTCAAAATTAAGGTATATTTCCATTTCTAAATCTTATTGGCATACATCAAGGTTCACAATAAATCATGAAACTATTGGTTCATTTACTTTTCAATCTACATGCTGAGCAAGGTAAAACTCTTCTTTGTATGTAACAATTTCTTACTTTAGAAACTAACAACATACTTTTCAAAAACTATTAGTTCGTCTACTTTTCAATCCACACCCTAGACAAGGTGAAACTCTTCTTTATATGTAACAATTTCTTACTTTAAAAACTAACAACATACATACTTGCAGTTGCAGGAGTTCCCAAATAGTTGGAAACAAGTCGTATTTGAAGAGTGTCCTTTCTTTAAGCTGGAATGATGTAGATTGCAAATATAGAATATCAAATCCAGTCTTCGTTTAAGAGTACCCTTTCTTTAAGCTAGAATGTGATGTATATAGCAAGTATTGAATATCAAATCCAAGTCTCCTTGGTATGAAAGTGAATTGATGTG
>JASDQU010435394.1:24452-36288 GCA_032191745.1 Picea mariana
GAAGAAATACGTCCAAACCTACGATAGTTGTCAACGGATGGGAAAACCAAGTCAGGCTGATGAAATGCCTTTGAAATCACAAGTAGTCATGGAACCATTTGAGAGATGGGCACTAGAATTCGTTGGCCCCTTCAACCCAAAGTCAAATCAGAAGGCGTATATTCTAGTCGCAATGGACTACATGACTAAATGGGTAGAGGCAAAAGCCTTTCCAAATGCAATAGAAGAAGTAGTCATCAAATTTCTTTTCAAATTATTCATATGCTATGGACTACCAAGAGAGGTAATTACTGATGGGGGGTCATAATTTACAGCTCACAGAATCACCACCACCCTGGATAATTATCATATCAAACATAGAATTACTTCTCTGTATCATCCACAAGAAAATGGGAAAGTGGAAAGCACCAACAAAGTCCTGGAGGAAATCATGACAAAGACTGTCTCAACAAATAGACAGAATTGGGCTTCTGAGCTCCCAAATTTCTTATGGGCTTATCGCACAACATGGCGTAATACCACTAGCTACTCTCCTTACCATTTAGTCTATGGAAAAGAACCCATATTCCCAATCGAGTTTGAAATCAAGACTCTAAGGATGGCCCAGGAAATTGGACTGGATCTTACAAAAGCACATAAACAACGCCTTCAGCAACTCAATGAATTGGATGAAGCACGCATGTCTACTATAGAGCGCACAACCGTTATTCAGCAACAAAGATCGACCTGGCATGATAAGCATATAAAGAAAAAATTATTTAAAAAAGGAGACTGAGGGCTCCTCTATGATTCCAGATTTTAGGATTTTCTGGGAAAATTATAGACATGGTGGCTAGGACCATACAAAATCAGTGAAGTCCATGATAATGGCATAGTTACGCTAAGCACCATCAACGGGTCCAGATCTCCATTTCGGGTCAATGGACACCAGCTACGAATCTATCATCGACCACCCTCAAAAGAATCTTTCTACCAGGAGGTAATTAAGGACCCTACTGTTCAAATTTTGGCTGGCTTGGAAGGTAATCCAGCCACCCCAACTCCATAAATATTGAAATCTGTTGACACTGTACATATTGTATATAATTTTGTTTTCTGTAGATTTTATTTAGTTTTTTTTTTTCGACAGTCATTCGAGAAAATCAAAACTAGGGAGGATAACCGTGATGAACTCAATTAGAACTCTTTTCTATTCCAAACTCTCGATTAGTCTCATTACCCATACCCTGTCTTCCATAGAGAAATGAATGTGTCATGATTCAGCAGCAGAAATTAGGCAACTATAATGAAATTTATAACATTAACAAACCATCCATTACTTAATTTTGAAATAAACCAACTCATAAATGAATTTAGTTGATGAGGAATCAACCTTGAATTCAAGCAAAACATATTACCAGGTTTCTACAAATTCAAATGGTTGGAACGGAACAATTGTTGTTCATTTTGCGCGCCTGCTATTCCTTTGAACGAAACAATTATTGTTCCTTTTGCACACCTGTTGTTTCTGTGAATGGAACATTTGTTGTTCCTTTTGTGCACCTGTTGTTCCTTTGAACGAAACAATTGTTGTTCCTTTTGTGCACCTGTTGTTCCTTTGAACGGAACAACTGTTGTTCCTTTTGTACACATATTGTTCCTTTGAATAGAACAATTGTTGTTCCTTTTGCACGCCTGTTGTTCCTTTGAACGGAACAATTGTTGTTCCTTTTGCCTGCCCGTTGTTCCTTTGAATGGAACAATTGATATTCTTTTTTTTTCACACCTATTGTTCATTTTGTCGTTCCTTCCTTGTTGATAAAACACTAAACCTTTCCTTTGGGGTACAACTTTCACCAAAATAATTTTCATCAGCATTATTTCTAACAATCCACCATTATTTTGTGGACTATCTCCCATACCTTATCAATTTTTTTTTTTGGATCACTTCCTTCGAAATCTCTTAAACCTTGTTCATAATCTGTAACCACCATAATTCATTTATTTTCCCTTATACATTACACTTAAATGATAACTAATAAGGAATCTGCAACACACTTTTACTTGGCATCCTTACACTTCTTTACGCCATCCCTTACTCTTAAGGAGTAGACGAGCCTCCCTTCATACAATAATATAATAAATCAATAAAATTTCTTTCTTTTCCCACAAAGAATAGGGAGTCTCATCATGAGCCAGCCTACCATGATCATAGGATAATAACCTAAGTGACATTCCCAATATGGCTACCACACCAGGGCAATGGCCTTTGACATTCTCTTTTATCAAAGGACAAGAGGTCTCATCACGAGCTGGCTTGTTCACTTAAGTTACACTCTAGTGAGTGGCATTATCATCATCTGGATACCAGACCAAGATAATGGTCTTTTTCGGAAAAACTTAAAAACTTTCAAAAAAAAATAAAATATATATATATAGATATAGATATATAGATATATAGATATCAAAAAAAATTCTTTCTTTTCCCACAAAGAATAGGGGGTCTCATCACGATTCAGCCTACCACGATCATAGGATAATAACCTAAGTGACATTCCCACTATGACTACCACACCAGGGCAATGGCTTTTGACATTCTCTTTTGTCAAAGGACAAGAGGTCTCATCACGATCCGGCTTGTTCACCTAGGTTACAATCTAGTGAGTCGCATTATCACTATGGCTACCACACTGGGATAATGGTCTTTTTGGAAAAGACAATTCAAACAAGTATCAAGGATACAAGCTCATCTTAGGGTTAAAAGGCAACCCTGTCGAGGCTATGGACCGCTGCTGGCAACAGTGGCTCTGCCTGTGGTATAGAAGTTACCTTAAACACCAAGTTTTTGTGTCTCTAGATTTCCTTCACTCAATAATGAGGCTATCATTTCAGTTGTATTCAATAACATGGAAAAGTAACAACATTATGATATGTGGGATATTATTTAACTGAACAGATTTAATTTATTCGGCGCATGTATCCTTAAAGCATTCTTTTGTGTATAGGTATTTTCAATTCCACAAAAGTGGATTAACATTTAATGATTGCCATTAAATATGTTGTTCAAACATAAATCATTAATCCCCATTGGCGACCACCGTACAATCATTACTTCTCACCACCAATACCTACAATCATTACTCTTCCCTACGTTGACGGTCGAGGTCGACCTTTCTATTAATGAGGGGAGTGGACGCTTGACACACTTCTCGATGCAAATAGTAATGATTGTAATAAATACCTTCATTTAGATACATTTTTTGTCTCTGATATTTTCTATTCTCGGTAATTTTTCCTCCAAGCTGGTCTAACCACGTCTGCTACCAGGAATGATAGTCGTCCATATTTTCTCACAAAATGGGTGGCAGAGGTGTGCGCAAGGAACCTCCTTTACTAAATCTTACAGAGCAAGAGAGAGACATTTTGCATTAGCTGGGGTAGATGGAGTGCTTCAACCAGCTGTAAGGATATGACACGAATGTCACGCTTGAATTCTTTCAGAATCTGCAGAGGGAAAACTCTATGGTGTGGGGCATACAAATCTCAGTCACCCCGGAAATATTAGCAAAGGTCACAGGCCTCCCTAATATGGGAATTCAGTGGACAGGATGATACACATCATTGAAGGAAGTTGTGGAAACCTTCAAAGACCCTAGGGAAGAATTGGATAAGAAAGGAAAGGGACTCAACCCCAGTACCCTCAGAGAACCATGGAAGGAATTTGCAGAGGTAATTCAGTGGTACATCACTTGTGATGGACGATATGACATAATTCGACCTCACCACCTCAAATTGCGGGAAGATTTAAAACAACATTTAGTACTTAATCTACCTTTCTTTTTGAATGCCATATTACATGAGGTTGCCCTGAGAACACAAAAATCCAAGGACCCTGTTACTGTTATCAACCACCACAAATTAGTTAAACTGATAACAATTAAAGCACTGAGTCAAACTCAATTGACTTGGGATAACTTGATTAAGGCCAATAGACCTCCACAACTAGAGCAACCTAAATTATGCCATGAAGAACCACCACAGGAAATTGAAGATAGACAGGCAGAGGAGACTACTACCCAAAGAGAAATCCCATCTCCTCAAACTGAAGCTGAGGTAGATCCTGCCCAAATCACAGAGACACAGACCTCACAAACATAGGCATTAACAAAAAAGAGGAAGAGAGAAACAACTACCCCTACAACCATTATTCAGACAAGGAGAAGAAGCAGACAAATCCAGGAAACAACTGAAGCAATTCAGGATACAACAAAATAGCCTGAAGAACTTCAGAACTCTACAAAACAATATCCACACGAGAATGCTCAAGAAATTAGGCAAGAAGAACAGATTTCACAAAGGAATGACCAGGAAGACACCCAACCGACATTAGCACAACTGACAGAACAATTTATGAAGAGCTATGAGGTAGAAATAGCCCAGGTTTTGGGAAGCTTGGGAACCTCAATTGACAGAGGCACAAATAATCCATAAATATACCCAGAAAAACCCTCCTCTTCAAAACCAGTTGAAGATTTTCCTGATATTGAAATGTCTTTTCCTGAGGACAGAGCACAGGAAGAACCCCATTTTGAAACAAGAAGCCCTCATGGACAGATAGAAAAATTGGAAGGAATAGAGAAACAACCATCTGCTGGCCAGAATGAAGAAGGCCTTGAGACCTCCCATAAACAGAAATCATCCAAAAGCCATAAGAAAATTAAAAAGTTAAAAAAAGAAAATAAACTATTGAAGAAAAAGGCTAAGAAGGCTTAAGTATTAAAGCAAAATATAGTTAAACTCAAGGAAATTATTAAGGAATTGAGGAAATAGTTAGAACAGGCAGATAAATCCCACAGAAGAAAGAAGAACAAAAGGGCCAGAGTACAAGGAAGAAACCCTCTTCCTAAAGAAGCAATCAGTACAAATGTTATAGGGATACAGATAGACCCTGAAGAAATAGTAGTGGAAGAAACAGTAGCCCAAAATGAGGAAGCACCTCCTTTAGAGACACAAGAAAATATGATAGCTACAGAAGAAATTGATGCTAAGGTGCAGACATCTCAACTCCTTGATCAGAATGGTACCATCAGGAGATTGGAGGAATAATTGATGCAGTCTCAACAAACCCTGGTTCAAAACAGAAGTGAGTTGCTAACTATGGCAGAGCACCAAGCACTCTAGTCTCAGAAACAGAGTGTTATTGTGGACAGGTTGGAAGAAGAGCTTACACAGGTCCAGCAAGCATTAACTCAATCCAGGGAAGAGATGTGCACTATGGAAGAATATCAAGCATCTCAATCTCAAGCACAGGGTGTCACCATTGATAGTCTAAAGGCAGAGCTAGGACAATCCCAATAAGCATTGGCTCAACACCAAGATGGAATGGTAACTAGGACTGAATATCAAAAGATTGTTAAAGAATTGAAGGACATGACAACAACAGAGGGTGAGACCTATGCTGCGCTCACCAGAGCCCAAGAGAAGATAAAAAAGGTGCAAACTCAATTGGAAAAAGCTTTGGAGCAAATCAAGGAAATCTATGATGTCTACTCTTATGCTATTAATTGCAGAGCTCCTATCACTAATTACACATTATTCTTTCTAGAACGATATTTGTTATTGAGAGTGAAGGCCATCATAGAAAGAAAACCTATTTCTTTTGTCACTATACTTGAGTTTATTTCATGTTTCAAAGAGCAGGATGAAAAGGTACAATACTTTTTGTGTGAATTATACTTTCATAATTTCATTCTAGAAGAAAAAAAGGAAGATAACCCCGGCCCATTCATAGGTGATATACAGTTCCAGGCATTTCTGTCATTTACTTAGAATCAAATCAGATGGGTTAAAGCTCATAAAACCTTCCTAAAAAGGGAATTTGGGCTAGATCTTTGGGTTAGGGAGGAGCCTCCAAAGTCCTTTCTAGCCATTATGCAACATAAAACTTTTATGAAAAGGAAAGGGGTCATATACTCCTTGGCCCCCATTCATCTATAGGTCGTACGTTCAGGTATCACTCACTTTAGGGAGCTTAAGGAGGAAGCTCTTGCTACTTCTAAACTGAGATGGGATGCCTCCTCCAGTGAAGTAAAGAGTAGGGAGCCCTTTGGGTATAGGAATTTCTTTGCATCTACCTTCAGAATAGAGAGGTATTCTAGATTGCTCCAAGAGGAAGGGCCTGCTTGGATTGGGTGCAGATATAATCCCCTATCATCTGGTTCCCTCCATAAAGTTACCAAAAAGATTATCAAATTAACAAGAAGAGGGAGGATGCTTCTTTTGGAGAACTCAAAAGAAGCAATGGGTTCAGAAGGCTTGGTGAACCAACCATTCCATCTTACAACATTACTGCTTTACATGTAAAATCTCAGCTTGCATGAGGACATGCAAGAAGGTAAGCTGGGGGGTGTGTTAGGTTATGAAAAAGGTATAAATATCTTCCTTTTTCCCACATTTCATGATATCATCTTGATTGACTTTTCAGTTATTTAGAAGAAAATAGAATAGAAAATAGAATAGAAAATGAATAATATACCCTTTAGCGTTGTTGTTGGAGATTAGATTACATAGATCCTAAATATGATTGGAATTGTCTGGTTTTATTGCAGGATTGGTTAAATATTGTCGAACCCAAGATAGCAAGGGGAATCTTGAAGATGCACAAGCTATTGTAGGTTGAAGACTTTATGGCGCAAAGCAATTTTAAAGATAATTGAGTTACTTATTGTAATAGTAAAGCAATCCTGAGCATCTCTTGATCCTCATGATAGCTTAATTTACCTAGATTATTGTAACATATAAAGGGTAAATAGATCTTGAAGAAAAGAGAAGAATTGCACTCAAGAATAAAGACTATAGAATTGCTATGTGTTAGTAGTTTTTGTAAAATGTTGTACCAACTATGAAATCAATAGAAGCCTCGAGCATTTTTTCCATTTTTATATACTAAGTTTCAAATAGAAGTGATTCTAAGAACCGAGGGCCCAGTCTGAAGGAGCTATTGTTCGATCTGTAATTGTATCAGCTCAAATTTTGTCTTTTGATTCGATTCTCTTTTATAGTAGTTAACGAACACATAAGTGTGTTGATGATTTCATGTCAATTGAAAGAAATAGATATTCCCTAAAGCATTAAATGATTGTTGTTCCAATTCCTATTACTGAGATTTAATGCATGAAGGTTCCTCATAAGTTCACATTTGTTGTTCCTTTCATAAGTTCACATTTGTTGTTCCTTTTACTTAGGTTACATTTGTCGTTCCTTTTACTTAGTTTACATTTAATGTTCCTTTCCGCTAGAATATAGTTGTTGTTCCTTTCAATAGAAATATGATCGTTGTCTCTTTTCAATTAGATTATAGTCTCTGTTCCTTTCCATAGATGGAGTAATTCATCTTTTTCTTTTCAGCAATTTTGATTCATAATGATAGTAATTTCTACAAGTCTTTATCTAGATTCAATTACTACTCTTAGAATGAATTCAATAGATTAGCTAGTTTCTTTCTTTTTGCACAGCTTTAGATTTCAGTCCTTAGAATCTTTAATGAATGTTTGAGGAACTTGATTGTTGATAAACTCAGATCATCTTTCACTACACGATTTTAGCCTCTATGAGATATTTGCATAGACTTTGTCAATATTCTTTGAGATAAAAGACGAATCCTCAAGTTGATAAATTAATGTTAATCTAAGGTTTTTTTTAGACATCTTTAGAACCCAACAAAGAGCTAACAAGGTCTCTAAGGGATAGGATTAGACCTAAGAGGATTTTTTTTCCACTTTCTATTTCAAATAATAGCCCAACTGGTAAAGTTGTTATGAGTTGGTGATTTTGTAATAAGGATTAAATTTACATAAGGAATTGTAGGCTCAAATTGATCTAGATTGATAATGACATCCGTTTTTAATGTTTGAATTGTCTTATTGATGGAGTAATTTTCCCTCTTCTTAAAATACTTCTTCGGAAAATATTTTTCTTGACATTTCACATGAATTTCCATAGAATATACTAACTAGATCCAAAAACCAATGACATAACAATTTTGAAATATGGTAATGCACATATAATATATTATCAAGGAAAAAACAAGCTACCTGAAATTTCTTTTTTTTTTTTTAAATAAAAAAGGGCTAGTACCTGCTATATTATATTATCTCAAAATCATGACAAAATAACCAGTCTCATAGCTACAGTCACCACAAAAAATGATGCCGGTAACCGGAAACCAGCATTATTGGGAAACATCTAGCAGTTATATAGTTAAAACATTAAGAAAAGAGGCATTTGTCCTGCCCGTAGGAAACCAGGACAGATGCCAGTGGTCTAGATAAACCTATAACAGTTGTACAAAAAGACTAAAAAACCAGGAAAACAAGGAGCCTAGTCACCCGGTGACGTGTCGCTCCCACCAGTTCCCACCGAGATAGCGAAACTCTGCATGCATAGGGGACACTTGCGCTGAGCAGGAACCCCGGAGAGCGCGTCGAGGAGCAGATCAATGCGCTGGCCCATGATGCTAGCCCGGTGTTCCAAGTCCACAATGTGTCCACGGAGCTCGAATACCAAGGCCAGGAGTTCATCGCTGGAGAAAGGGCCAAGTGTTCCGGCATCCGTGCCACTTGGAGAAGCAGTTGCCTGATCCGCCACATCGCTAGTGCCAGTCTCAAGCTCCCCCTAAGTTGTTGCCTGCTCTGCCTTCTCCATCTTCTCTGCATCAATGTCTTGCATGTCACCCTCCCACGGGATTTCTTCCACCACGCAGCCAGGGGGGTCGTTTTCCATAGTCGGCGAGCTCATGTCATCTCGCTTGCTGAACGTCTCCAAGGATTTTGGCATCACGTCACACAGCCAGTCCCCCATTGACGGGTCCTCTTCCACCACACAGCCGGGGAACAAATCCACTTGCTCGGTTTCCTTTTCAATCCCGTTGCAACCAGCGTCTTGCTCAGCAATGGTGTTGAGCATTGCCCTCCTCTCAACCCGAGCCTTGTTCCTGAGGAAGGAAGAGGCCAGAGCCAAGGCTCGTTCAAGCTCCTCCTCCCTGCGTCGTTGCGCTTTGAGAACCTCCCAGGCGGAACCCCTTCGAGGTTTCCCTCGTCTCCTCACCATTATAATTAAGTAGATGCCAATCAAACGCTGAGCCGGGATAGGAGAAAACCAACCCGAGCGCAACTGCGAGTGCAGAGTGCAGACAAGCCATCCCTGTTTGAACCCACAAAGAAGTAATTATGTCATTGCCGCACCAGGAGCTTTCCTCCGCAGCTCGAGCTCGAAATGAAAACTGTGAACAAACTTACGAATCCTCCGTCCATCCATATCAGCAACGAATTCATGAGCGAGTGGAGAGTTAATTGTCGCGCGAGGGAGGAGTACCTCCATCACCTGCCCTCTGTTGTGGCTTACCATCAACGTAAATGAGAAGAGGAGGGTGGCAGCCAGCAGCTATAAATTCAGCGCTAGTGCGAGTCTAGGTGTCATTCCGTTCTACCGCGTGTCACCCCATCCGGGGAAGCTACCTGAAATTTCATTTGAACAAAAATTTACAATTTAAATGAGTATATGTAAATAAATAAACATACTAACCTTTCAAATTCAAAATCCGAGCTATGTAGATTGAGAATTGGATTTTCTCAACCAGTGGGTGACGGAAAAAATAAACGGCTCAAACAAAATCCATGAATAGTGTCGCAACTATAGAAAATGTGTCGCAAAGTCTCTTAAAGTCAGGTATATATAGATCGATTATCGTCGATATACCGATGAAAATGCATGAGTTGACCCACAAAAATTCAACTAGCCATTGCAAGCCACGTGTGTTATCAGGTTATTTTTGAGGTAGGTAATACTTGTTGCTATAGTGACGAACTTTCGTGACAATAGCGACGAAAATCCCACCCAATTTTTAAAAAACATGAAAATAATGGAAAGGTGGAAAAATTTCATGGAATAATTCACCCATATGTAGTAGTGCCATTGTTGAATATAAATTCATTGCATCACCCAATGGGATTTATATTAGTCCACATGACCCATTCGATAAAAAGTATCACTGAAATCAAGTAAAATGTGGCTAAAAAAAATATTTTACCACTCCTTCCAACTCACATTGAGTTGGTTTCTATACCATTCTTCAAAAAGTGTCTCCAATTCAAGGAATTCACATAGATTACATTGTTAAACTTGTTGAATTCATAAAAAAACGGGTTTCCAAGGGAAGATAACATCTTAAAATTGTTGTTCACAATCTATTGCAGATGTTTCTAAGATATCCTTATCTATAGGAAATGTTGGTTGTGGAGCCCCTTCTTGATTCAGAGGTCTTTGCTTTGAGTCGTGTTTATACCCCATGAAGACTTTACACCAAGGAAGAATGTACACTGCTCCACGCGAGGGAGTGTAGGAGTGTACATTGTAAATGTATATTGTAATTTCATTGTAAATTTGGACCATTCATTGTAAGGTCGCAGATCTGACAATAGAAGTTATGTTAGGGTTTTTTTACCTAGAAGGTAACCCTCTTTTATGAGGGAAATGTATTGTGGATATCGATCATTGTGAATATTGTATTTTGAGAGAGTAGACTGTGAGAGAAAGAAGAGGAAGTTACAATGGGTGTGTTGTAGGTTGTATCCCTTCATTTGTTGGATAATAATAAAGGAAGGACCTGGAAATTTCTCTGGTGGACGTAGCCCACACTGGGTGAACCACATATATCTGTGTCTCTATTGTATTGTGTATCTTATGTGTTTTATTTCTGCATTTTTTTTATTTTATTGCCCTGCGATCCTGTTTTTCTAACAACCGGTATCAGAGTGAAAGGTAACTCACACGAAAAGAGGGTTCCTAGTTCAAGTGGGAGCAATGGTGGAAGATTGAAAGTTTAGGGTCAAGAAATTTAACATCCAAAAATACCAGTTATGGAAGATGCAAATGGAAGATTATTTATATCAGAAGGATTTATTCCTACCATTGGGTGGAATAGAAAAGAATCCAATGACCATGAAGGATGAAGAATGGGAGGTTCTTAACAAAAAGGCACTAGGAACGATACAACTGAGCTTGTCAACATCGTTGGCTTTCAATATTTCGAAAGAAAAGACAATGAAGGAGTTGATGGATGCACTATCTAAACTATATGAAAAATTCTCAGCATCCAATAAGGTATTTCTAATGAAGAGATTATTTAATATGAAGATGTCAGGAAGTGGGTATGTTGTAGATCATTTAAATGAATATAATATGGTTACTAATTAGCTAAGTTCTATAAAATTGGACTTTGATGATGAGGTCATGGATCTTCTAATCTTGTGCTCATTACCAGAAAGATGGAACGGCTTGGTCATGGTTGTAAGTAACTCTGTCTCTGGTTCAAACACTTTAAAAATTGATGATGTTGTTGGTGTAATCCTTAGCAAGGAAATGCAACGGAAAAGCACAGGTGAGACATCAGGTAATGTGATAAACATGGAGAACAGGGGAAGACAAATGGATAGAGGCAAGTGCTCAGGAAACCATGAAAATTCTAGGAAGGGCAGATCCAAATCCAGACTCGAAAATATAGAGTGTTGGAATTGTGGAAGAAAGACTACAGAGCTCCAAAGAAACAAAGATATGGATAGTAGGAGAAAAATCAGGAAGCAAATGCAACAGGTGATGTGTTACAAGATGATTTTATTCTTTCTATATATGATATTTTTGAGTCTTGGGTAGTAGATTCAAAGGCTTTATTTCATGCCATACCCCATAGGAAACATTTTCTATATTATGTTCAAGGTGATTTTGGACAGGTTCATTTGGGTGACGATGCACCATGAAAAATTGTTGGAATGGGAAAGGTAAAAATAAAGAAAAGGAATGG
>JASDQU010435394.1:47929-58178 GCA_032191745.1 Picea mariana
TTATTAGTCTAGGATTTCCTTTTTGAAAGGAAACTTTGAAACTGCAAGTGACAATCTTTTGACAAAAGTTGCAGGCTTGTAAAGACAGACATGAATGATTCTCAACATCTACCGCTATAATTTTGTTTTCATTAATAAATTGCTAAAAAAATGTGGAGAAAAAAAACAAAACAACTTTTTATTGATTATTATATAAGATCAATTTCAATTATTAATTTTTAAAATATTTTAAAATTTCAATCTCCTTAATTAAAAATCTTCCTCCTTGCCATTGTGTGTAAACTTATTTTTAATTGTGCTTGGTAATTAGTTGTAATGGGGCATTGAGTTTAAAGCCAGATTCTTGGATAAGTATTTTTTTTTACATATTTTTGTTATTTGAATTTAGAATTAAGTTTACTTTTGATCATTTTTAATGTTTATTAATATATTGGTAAAAGTATTGATAATAATTAAGATGTGTATGAGGGGTTAGAGGTGTGGAGATCATTTTTTATTCCGAGGGAAACATGGAAAACACTTTCGAATGGGGATTGGGTAAAGCTTTAAACAATCAAGCAAAGGTAATTGTTTTGTTTTAAGGATTGGGGATTATTGATGCCAAGCATATCAAGAACTTAATTGTCATTGTGGACTCGATGCTAATCATCAAACTAATGCTCAGAGCCTCCCTTTAAAGCAATGGAATTCTAATAAGAATAATCAAATGAATCAAGAAATAAGTTGCTTGGTTTGAGAGTGTTGAGTTATACCATGTTCTCAGGACACTCAACCATCAAGCCGATAATCTGGCCAGCAAGGCCACTCTTCTAGAATGTGGAAAATTAAGATTAAAAAGAGGCAAGGTGATCCAGATTTATCAGTGAAACAAAATGAATAACAGACTGAACACAATAACATATAGATAATACAAGATATCCAGTGAACAATAACTTCTATTGAATAAATGAAATAGGTTGAAATTGTAAAACTACAGAACTGAAACAACTTGCTCGAATGGTGGTAGCTGTCTCTGAGAAGAGATGTGGCTGCTACACACATCTGTCTGAGCAAAATGATTACAATGAGGCTCCAAAGGCCCTTTTAACATTATGCATGAATACCAAAGCCATAGACATCCAAAAACCTAACCCTAGGAGGTGAAACACCAAAACTTATGTGGGCTCTTATGGGTAAGTTGGTACCTCAACTTCCCGGGGTCGTAACTTTTGCATACGACCTCAATTTTAGGTGCATGATAGCTGGCTAGAAAGGTATTTTTGAGAACTATGCATTACGCTGTCAAACTGTGACTCTGTCTACAGTTTGATTGTGGCAAGCCAAAAAAAAAAATTGTCTAGGGCCCCAAAATGGCCCTGGAAGTACATAAAGATGTGCTGACATGAAAACGTACAAAACAAGTCAGTTGGATTAGGTGGGAGGCCACCAGTATCCACCTAGAAGATGTGTAGGGCTTTAGACAACCCTAGAAGAGTAGAACCCACAATTACAAAGAAGTACAAAAGAACGTATTGAATTAAAAATGTCAAGAAGAGCCAGAGCCAGTTGGAATAGGTGGGTGGCCACCAATATCTACCTGGATCAATTCTCCCCCCTTAGGAAGAAATGGTCTCCATTACATTGAGTTCCCCCATCAGGTGAGGAAACTTCTACTGAATTTGGCCCCGGGTGAGTCACTTTCCTTGGTGTAGGAGTTGCCCTGCCTTGACAACCTGATAAATTTGGATCCTTTGTTGGCAAGTTCCCTTGACCTGTGTGTCCACTATATGATCAATGGATTCTTGTTCCATGTAGTCAGGGTTGAGCTTTGTTGGTGTCAGTTGTTCTACGATCTCTAAGGTGTCCAATAAGGGTGGAAAATATGGTTGAAGGAGGTCCACATTGAACATTGGGTGCAAGCCAAGGAATGGTGGAATGTTGAACTCAAAAGCATTGCTACCCACAGCCTTGGTGATAGTGTAAGGCCCATGGCGAAGGCAGAGCTTTCGATGGGGCCCTGTAAGGCATTCTTTCTACAAATGTAATCAAACCTTGTCTCCTACCTAAAACTGGTACGGTACCCTGTGTTGATCATGGCGCTGCTTGTACTAAGCATTGGCTTTCTACAAAATCTCATGGACATGTTGGTGGATGTGTTGAATCCTCTCAATGAATCCGGTGGCTTTGTCGGCCTCAAACTGAACATGAGAAGATTCTTCTTGTGTGGTGGCAAGAGGTAATGCAACATCAATGGGACCCAAGGGTTGGAATCCCAACCCCACCTGAAATGGGTTGTGGTCGATGGAGCTATGGAGAGCCATGTTGTAGTTTTTATGAACATAGGGGAGACTCTCATCTTAGGTACACGGATGCTTAGAGTTGTACAAGCACAGAATGTGCACAATCATCCGATTGACGACTTCTTTTTTGTCGTCGGTTTGGGGGTGGAAAGCAGTGGATTTAGTGAGCTTGGTGTCCAAAAATGACCAGAGATTCGACCAAAATGTGATGAGAAAATTGTTGTCTCGATCGGAGATGATGGTCTATGGTATCCCAAAATAGACCCACACTCGTTCAAAGAAGAGATTGGCAATATGTGTCGTTGTGATGGTCTTCTTGTAGGCTGTGAGGATGGCCATCTTCAAAAACCGATCAACTACCACAAATACACAATCATTGCCTTGCTTGGTGGATGGAAGGCCAGACATGTAATCCATCGAGATGGATTCCCAATGCCTCTCGGGAGTAGGAAGAGGGGTGTATAAGCCTTGCTTATTGATGGATGGCTTGGCAATGGCACATGAAATGCAAGATCAGATATACTTGTCGAAGTCATGTCGGAGTTTTGGCCAATAAAAATGTTTCTGTAGAATGACCACGGTTTTCTCCACGCCAAAATGTTCTGACATCCGATTGTAGTGATTCTTCCAAATAAACTTTTCACACTCACTTACTAGAACATAGAGATGGCCAAGATGACATAACATTTTGTCCTGAATGTGAAAATCAATGACATTCGTGCCTGTACCCAAGAGTTGATAGGTGGTGGTGAAGTCCGGATCTTGCTAATAAAGTTGGGGCCACTTAGGTGCCTCATGTCCACAGGAATGGAGCACGGTGGTGAGTGTAGCCATGGGAGATCGACTTAGGGAGTCAGTGACACGATTTGTGCTCCTTGTCTTATATTTGATGTTGATATGGAACTGTTGCAAGTAGGTGGACCACTTCTGATGGCGGTCGTTCTACAACTTCCCCTATGTCTATGTGAACTATTGAGGCTTGTGATCAATGTGGATGATTGTCTCCTTTACCATAATGTAATTTTTTTATTAACGGTAGGCTTGTACAATGGAATACATTTCCTTGCATAAGTGGGGTATTTTCGGACAGTATCTGAGAGTGTCTCACTATGGTATGCCACCAGATGACCATGCTAAGTGAGAATTGTGTTAACAACAGAGTTAGATTCATTAGTCTCAATCTCAAACGATTGTTGCATATCGGGTAAGGAGAGTACTGGAGATGAGCACAAGCAATGCCTCAGATCATAAAATGCTCATTGTTGTTCCTTCAAATCCTTCCCCCACGTGAACTTTCCCCTGCCATCGCCCTTGGTCATGTGGTTGAGGGCCCATGCAATATGGGAGAATCCCAACACAAACCATCAGTAGAAGTTGGCCAATCCCAAGAAGCTTCAAAGCTCAGTTAGTGTGGTTGGGGCTGGCCAGTCACAGATGACTTGGATCTTAGCTGGATCAACATGTACCCCATGATCATCAACAATGTAGCCCCAAGTATTGGACCCTGTTCATGCCAAAGGAGCATTTTTCCAAGTTGGCATATAGCTTGTGCCACCACAAAGTGCTCAAAATCTGTTGAATATGCTGCATGTGCTCCTTCCAAGTTCTGTTGAAGATGAGTATGTCATCCAAATATACCACCACAAAAGAGTTGGTGAAGGGTCTCAATACATCATCCATCAACCTCATAAAAGTGGTTGGTGCATTTGTTAAGCCAAAGGGCATGACCAACCATTCAAAGAGAACTTATTTAGAATTGAAAGTTGTCTTCTATACATCAGTTGGTTCGATGGGAACCTGGTGGTATCTAGACTTTAGATCAATCTTGTTGAAGAAATTTTCCCCCTTGAGTTGGTCAAGAAGGTCATCAATGCTTTGTAATCAATGCAGAGCTGCCAGGTCCCGTCTTTCTTCTGCACCAGTACAATCAGACTTCCACAAGGGGATGAGATGGGTCTAATGTGCCCCTTTTGCAACAACTCTTGGATCTGCCGCTTAATTTCATCATTTTCCATCAGTGAGCAACGATAGACTAGTCCATTAGGAAGAGGTGCATCAAGCATTAGATCAATTGGATGCTTGACTTGGCAGTGCGTCGGTACCCTGGTAGGTGAGGAGAAGATGTCTTTGTACTCTTCCACAATCCCACTCACTTGCTTCCGCTACAAAGAGAGACTCTATGTAGAGGCCACATATGTGGTGACAACCTTCTGCTTACTGTGAGCACAAATCACAAAGAAGAAGAACTTATCATTCTGTGAAATGACCTTGCTACATTTCTTAGCAGAGATTAAAGAAACAATGGTAGGTGGCGCCACCTCTGGTATCATGTATAATTGTCTACCCAAAGTAATAATAACATTGCGGGGTCTAGACTCATACACATCATGATGCTTCCGCAAATATGGTTGTCCTAAAAGAACATCACAAACTTCAAGGGGATCAATATCACACAATACCTCATCTTTGAAAGGCTCGATGTTGTAGGGAAGACGACATTGTTGGCTTACATGAAGGTCTTTCCTTGGTGAAGCCGACCGATGGTGTAGGGTTGCGGGTGTGGTGTCGTTGGTAGGTCCAACCACTTGATGACCTCTATTGAGATCAGGTTCTTCTGACTGTCGTTATCGTCAATAACGTGGAGTGGAGCCCCCTTTACCCACATCTGCAAGTGAAAGAGGGTTTCCCCTTCCTCGGGTTCTTCTGGTTCACTTGACTAGAATTTGGTGGTAGCGACCATGACATTGGGTTCAAAATCGATAATCAACTTCCCTCCTTCTGGATTTGATTCAGAGTTAGAATCGACCTCTGACTCAGAAGATTTCATCTCAGCCATGAGTGACTGATTGGAGAGACATTCTTCGGTGTTGTTCCAAGGGATTTTATGGTATTCACACCATTTTCCTATGTCCTTCTTTGACTTCTCATTGCCCTTCTTGTGTTATAGCTTGGACTGGGTGTCCTAAGAGTGTCCATCTTCAATCTGTCCCTTGTTGTGTGGGTTGGGGCCACCTTTGCCTTGCTTCGGTTGTGAGGAGTTTGCAGATCCAAACTCTCGCCTCTTCTGCTTAAATTTTTGCTCGATCATGACAACATATCTATATGTCATACCCAATGATGTGATGTCCAGAAAATCCATTTCTATTTGAATGTATCTATGCAAACATCTACGGTATTTGATCACCAAATGTCGTTCAGAGTCTTTGATACCCAATTTGGTGTGTAGGGTATGGAAAATATTGGGAAACCGCAAATATTGTAGATTCCTCTATGGCCCTTTGATCAGAGTAAGTATCCCACTAATCCTTAACATGGGGGATGGCCTTGAAAAGTGCAAATGTAATTTTCTCCCTATCGGAAAAATTGTGGACCGAAAAATACCCTTCAAGCAAATTCAACCATTTATCTACAACATCCACATCTATCAGTCCTTCAAATAATGGAATATCAAAATTTATCTGTACCTTGAAAGGGGTTGCATGGCCTCTTGATGAATATGCTTCTCCTATGGGCAGC
The DNA here is from genome assembly GCA_032191745.1 of Picea mariana. NCBI lineage: Eukaryota > Viridiplantae > Streptophyta > Pinopsida > Pinales > Pinaceae > Picea > Picea mariana. The sequence continues at coordinate 53,725 of JASDQU010435394.1, forward strand.
CGCTGAAGGATTTGTGCAAAGTTGTCCATTGTTTTGTTCCTTTGCCGCACAAGGGATTTCTCAAGCAACATTTTAAAAGGATATCCTGCTCCATCATCTTTCTTTTTGTCCCCCATGGGTTGTTGTCGGGTTCAGCACGATCGATCTTGCAACGACTCGACTGGTTTGAGTCCCAACTTTTTGTACCCAAATCTTGTCGGGGACATGCACGAAGAAAAATAAATGAAGAGTAGACCACTCTGATACCACTAATCCTTATTTATGAGTAGAACAAAATGAATAGCATACTGAATACAATAGCACAGAGATAAAAATAGATATACAGTGAACAATAACTTCTATTGAATAAATGAAATAGGTTGAAATTGTAAAACTGCATAACTAAAACAACTTGCTCAAATGGTGGTAGTTATCTCTAAGAAGATGTGTGGCTGCTACGTGCATCCGTCTGAGAAAAATGATTACAATGAGGCTCCAAAGGCCTTTTTAACATTATGCATGAATGTCAAAACCCTAGACATCCAAAAACCTAACCCTAGGAGGTGAAACGCCAAAAGTTATGTGGGCTCCTATGTGTAAGTTGGTACCTCAACTTCCTGAAGTCGTAACTTTTTCATACGACCTCCGTTTTAGGTGCATGATATCCCATTGGAAAGGTATTTTCAAGAACTACGCATTACACCATCAAACTGTGACTTTGTCTATAGTTTGATTGTGGCGAGCCAAAAAAACACTGTTTAGGGCCCTGTAAGTATAGAAAGATGTACTGACATGGAAACATACAAAATAAGCCACTTGGATTAGGTGGGAGGCCAAGAGTATCCACTTGGAAGATGTGTAGGGCTTCAGACAACCCCAGAAAAGTAGAACTCACAATTACAAAGAAGTACAGAAGAACATGTTGAACTAAAAAATGTCAATAGGAGCCAGTTGGAATAGGTGGGTGGCCACCAATATCCACCTAGATCACAAGGTCTCTTTCCATATCCCCTAATTTTTATACCAATAATAATTATGAAGATCCCTTGCATGTCAAACATTTGACATGATACCATGCTTGGGGTGGTTGATTATCAAAGTCAGTGACCAAGGTGCATGCATTCTATATTCCCTCACACATGCCAAGGCTAATGTGGGAACGATCTCATCAAGCACTTTCGATCTTTATTCTTCCTACAAGTGGGATAATGGCTCTCAGTTCCAGTCTATTGCATGATGATTTGTGGTGTATTGTTGGTATGTGGTTCACAATTTTGCTTCAAACAGGTTCAAATTGGGGTTTAGCATTGAAATTTCACCCTTTTGGTTTATCTCTATGGGATCATGGCACTAGTGGTTTGTTGGATTTTTGTTGTATCGACCCCGGTCCATGAGGAATAGGCAAATCTAAGTTAGGCTATGTTTTTGGGGGATCTAACTGAGGCTCTTATTTGTGTTGCACTGCTCTGCAATGAAGGCTCCAATTTATGTCAAAGGTTACCATCCTGACCTTTGTTTTTGCTCCTATTGGAATGTTGGAAAGTGATAATAGAATTGTTGGCTTGAGTGTGGTGAGAGGTGAAAAAGGGATTGCATGAGTGTTATGTTGGAAATCTAAAATGGAGCATGGGCATGTTTGGAGATGCCCTCTGTATGAAATAACTAAAATTCACAGCATTCTAAGAAGACAAGAGGATTACATCACTAACAATAGAAACTCAACATTTTCATTCACTAGTACAGTGCACTTCTAGGAAAGTACTAGGGATTCTAAAGTTGATTTCATAATGGAAACCCTACATATCCAAAAGTGGAAAATAGAGGAACTTCAATCTAAGTGTGCAACTCTCTGACATTTGGTTGTTAATCTGGTAAGAATCAATTCCATAGTTCATTCAATTGCTAGGTTATCTATTGGGTATGCAATGGAGGAGGTTAAAGAAGAGGAGACAATTCAACAACAACATGGGGATGTGTAAATGTTAAATGTGAATAAAAATTCCATGAYTAATGAAGCCTAACCAGGAGGAAGCTTGCAACCAACATGGTTTTATTCAGTAAYGTCTAATGTTTTGTAAAGTTTGCTTGATTTTAAGAGTATTTGTTTGAATATATATTTGTAATAGATTACAGGTATCCTTTGTGAAGGATTGTTTCATTATCATAGACTAACAATTTCAAATTTTAGACACATCTTATAATGTTTTGTTGAATAGTCCTCTCCTATATTTATTATCATGTTGAACAATGCATCACTGCAACAATTTTCTAATACACATATATATGTTCTCTTTTTTTTAATTAAGATATGAAGGAAGTTTTAAAAATGTATGTTTAAAGAATTTATATTATATTAAAATTTAATCGTGTGTGTTTGTAATGTCCCCACTTTGGGACATCATCACAGTGCAGAGGGTTATGATGACCAGAGTAGCCAGATGGAGGTTATAGTGAGTAGAGGGGTTATTGAGAGGCATTGTGGGGTCCAGCTTGCATTGCTCATCATATTCCATCATTATGAGCCATTCCGCACAGGTTGGCTTTGGTTTCATTGCATTCCGACGATTTTCATGATTTTGACTACTTTGAGCTATAAGTCAATGAAATTCATTGAAGAGGTCATTTTGGGCACATTACTTGGAGGAACCTCTCAGTGTAATAGCTCANCTTGGAGGAACCTCTCCATGTAATAGCTCATTGGAATTAGGAGGAGCAACACTACATGATGGGATGGCTAGAAGTGACTTTCAGTGGCCAGGGAAGCCACAAGGAGAGATAAGGAGTTTTTCGGAGGTAAAAAGGTTAATTAATTAATTAAAGTGATTTAATTAATTAATTAAATATTAATAAAATGAAAGTCACTTGGAGGGACAAGGTGAGCCAAAAAAGTATAAAAGGAAGGCAAGGGCCTCTTCTCATGATTCATGTATGATTATCTTTTGATTTATGGCTTCTAGCTAGTAAGCCCAACATTGGGGGTTTTGAGGGTTTTGACTTAACAAACCCTAGAGGACGATTCGGTGATGAAAGATTCCACCTAGCTTGTCCCAAGATTGGTCTCGTAGATGCAATATGCTCCCACACCATTCTAGTTCCAGGTCTACTCAGTTGCAGGAGGATTCCACATCAGTTACTTGTGCAAATAGAGAGAGGGTGCACCAGTTGGGGGTTTCCAGCAAGGGGGGCGCACCATTCTTGGAGAGAGATACATTGCAGGTGATTGGCAGGGCTTTTGGAGATTCTATCACCTGGGTTCTTCTTGCAGGGTCTTCACTATCATTCCTAGTGCTTTCTGAGAGAGTTTTATGGCTTAGATTATTTCTTAGAGCAGTGGGACGAATTGAAGAGAAGGAGGGCGTTTTTGAGATTCATATCTAGTCAGTTTGGAGGGGTTACACTTCAGATCTGACTCTAAGACTTCACCTAGTGACTTGAAGTGTCCCGATCTATATTCCTGGGGAGTTTCAGAGCATTTGGAGGCCTCCTTCAGCAGGGCCGAATTATCTAGGGCTTCAATCATCTAATGGGGCGCACCATTCAGTGGAGGAGTTCAGATCTACAAGGCTTGAGAGTGGATTTGGAGATTTGGACACCTGGGTTGTCCTTACAATTGCCCGATCTATTAGTTGGCATATTTCTTAGGGTGATTGGACACTTTTGGCAGCAGGGCCGAATTATTGAGGGCTTCAACATTCTAGCAGAGTGTGGCACCTTCCAGCTTGGGGGTTTAGCATTCTCATGACCCAAATCTATTGTATTTAGTCTTCATTGTATATTCAGCCTTTGGAGGTGTGTTGGAGTTTTCTATTGGAGCATTTTGTAGCAACTCTATTGTTTATCTTCTTGGTCATCTGTTGAGAATTCCAGATCGACATCTTCATTGGAGCAGGTTTCTTTATTTTATGAATAAAAGCTATTTGAGATGTTTTGGCTTGTCTATCATATTGCATATGGTTGAGGTATGTTCCATGGTTGTCTCTTCTTATTATTTTCTACATACACACATATAAACACATCAGTAAACACATCTAAACAAGTAGGACAACAAAGTGTTTGACGAAATACCTCACTCAGTAAAAGTTTTAAAAAGACACCAAAACTGTGATGATCCTTGCATAATGGGTTGGGATCATTACAGTGGTATCAGAGCTTAGATTCCTGCCAGCCAGTGGGAATTAGCACATGCATGCAGATCATAGAGGGGTCTTCCATAAGGAGAAATGGATGAGATGCACTTTGATCTAATTTTCTATGAGATACAATATTCCAACCTTAGGAACGAAGAGATTAGGGCTCACATAACGCTCCCACAGTATGTAGCCTAGAGAAATCCCAGATGGAGTGAAGATGAGATTTTACACGGGATCATCGGATTAGAAGAAAAGAGAGCCAGGGACCGTAGAAGGTGGGAAGAATAGAGAGACCCCATGGCCATTAGGAGCACACAACTTTGCTACAGTTGCAAAGCTCCTTGG
>JASDQU010435395.1:34290-53434 GCA_032191745.1 Picea mariana
TACCTACCTTCTCTCCTTTTGCTATCACCAATGATCCTTTGGTGACCTTCCACACCTTATTTGTAAATATGGATATACAACCTTCACTTTCCAACTGCCTTGTTGAAATTAGATTTTTCCTTAGATATGGAACACGTCTTACCTCTTTCAACAACCATTGGTTTCCATTCCTTTGCTTTATTTTTACCTTTCTCATTCCAACAATTTTTCATGGTGCATCATCACCCAAATGAACTTGTCCAAAATCACCTTGAACATAATCTATAAAATGTTTCCTATGGGGTGTGGCATGAAATGAATCCCCTGAATCTACTACCCAAGACTCATAAATATTATCTACAGAAAGAATCAAAGCATCTTGTAACACATCACCTGTTACATTTGCTTCCTGATTTTTCTCCTGCTATCCATCTCTTTGTTTCTTTGGAGATCTGTAGTCTTTCTTCAGATGTCCTTTCTTCCCACAATTCTAGCAATCTATCTTTCCTAGTATGGATTTGGATATGCCCTTCCTATAATTCTCGTGGTTCCCTGAGACCTTTCCTCTATCCTTTTGTCTTCTCCTGTTCTCCATGTTTAACGCATTACCTGATGTCTCACATGTGTTTTTCCGTCGCATTTCCTCACTAAGGATAACACCAACAACATCATCAAATTTTAAAGTGTTTGAACCAAAGACAAAGTTATCACATCCATGACCAAGCTGTTCCAACTTTCTGGAAAAGAGCACAAGATTAGAAGATCCCTAACCTCATCATCAAAATCCACTTTTACATAACTTAGGTGATTAGTAACCGTATTAAATTCATTTAAATGATTTGCAATAGACCCACCTTCTGACATCTTCATATTAAATAATATCTTCATTAGAAATATCTTATTGGATATTGAATGTTTTTCATACAATTTATCCAATGCGTCCATCAAATCCTTCGTTGTCTTTTCTTTAGAAATATTGAAAGCCACCGACGCTGCCAAGATCAACCATATCATTCCTAGTTCCTTTCTGTCAAGAACCTCCCATTATTCATCCTTCATGGCCATCGACTTCTTTTTTATTCCACCCAATGGTAGGAATCGATCCTTCTGATATAAATAATCTTCCATCTGCGTCTTCCATAACTGGTAGTTTTGGTCATTAAATTCTCCATCATTTCGTCCCTTTGTCGCGTGAAAGATTGCTCAATCAACAGATTAATAGAATCTTTTGCTCCGTCATTTTTCTTTTCTTCCACCATGAAGGGTTTCTTGGGCATGTGAGAGCAATTTTCCTCAATGGAGACAAGCTCGAGACCCAACTTGTTATAATCGGACCTCATCGGGGAAATGCACTGAAAAATGATCAAGAACAACCTGCTCTGATACCACTGATCCAGATTATTTTCAGCACGAAATGAGAGCGGAGATATAACACATAAATATACAAAGATATTGCAAGAGAGACAATAATAAAACTTATATATATTGGATATATAACAAGAGACACATATATATAGTAATACACAATTTCTATTAATGAGTGAAATGTACAGAACTGTAAAATTATAGAGTGAAATGTACATAACTGTAAAATTATAGAGTGAAAGACTCGCTAGAATGGTGGCAGCTTATCTCTGAGAAGAGATGTGATGGATATTCACATTCACAAGAATATGATCATTACAATGTGGCTCCAAAGTCATTTTAACAAAAAGAAATTCCAAAACCCTAACCCCAGAAGATGAAAAGCCAAGAGTTTTGTGGACCCCATTTTGGGTAGTTTGGTGTATCAACTTCCCAGGGGTGTAACTTTGGAATACAATCTTCGTTTGGGGCACACGATAGCTTGTTGGAAATGTATCATCGAGGAGATTCATTTTGGGGGCTCAATCAGAGCCTTAGGCTATCATTGAGGTGCCTAATCCCGAAAAACCTTCATTTAGGCCATCAAAATCGCCCTGGAAGTTTAGGAACCAAAAAACTACTAAAAATAATAAATTGCCAGAACACTGTTTGGAGCCAATTGGAATAAGTGGGTGGCCACCGATATCCACATGGATCATTTTTTTTCCACTCTGGTGAACCTCAATTCTCCTAGTGCTTCGTATGTAAACACTCCACCTCTAGATCATCAACTTCATGTCAATCCTCCGCCTTCTTTTCCCATATGGTCTTCTTCCCATTCTTCTCCTTTGTCTAGTGAAATATCTACAAATAGTAACTAGGTGGACAAGAAAAAGAAGAAATCAAAGATTAAGAATAAGAAAAACAAGAAAGAAGGAAAGCTTCCAACCACTGGAGGACATGTTGGAAGCAATCAACCAACCTCTGGGCATCATGCTGGGAGTGTTGATGGTGTCGTCAAGTTTAACAAGAAAAATCACAAGCGCAAATTCCCTTGCAGGATTTGCAAGGGTGATCATATTCTCAAGGATTTCCCTGGTATTCCCAAGGTCATAGAAGTGTGGTCTCAAGTTTCATCTCAATCCATGTCATCAACCACTGCAGGTCATGCTGGTAACAACCCATTGACTAGTAATGAGGTTGGCAGTAAGAAGGGTAAAATCAAATTTCATTGATTTTTATGTAAGGAGATGCACTGGACCTACTTTTGTCCCCACATGGATGAAGCTTCATATTTGTTGAAAAATATTGTTGATGTTCAACAACAACTTCCAACAAGTTACCGTAAACTCTCTCCCAACACGCCATTAGTTGATGAACTAGTCAATCTGTTTCCCTCCTCGGTTAGTCCAATTGATCAAGTGGTCAATTTGGTTTCATCCTCAGTTGAACCAGTTGATAAAGTGGTCGATCGGATTCTTTCGTCAGTCGATCCCAATCTTCTATTGAAGAGTGAAACCCTAGTGACCGATTCGAGTTCCTCCTCGGTCGATCTGGTCCATCAAGTGGTCGATTCGATATCCCTATTGATTGATCCCACTCCTCCTTTGAAGAGTGAGGTTGTCTCTCAATTATTTCTTGTTACTGCAGATTCCTCCAGACAAGGGGGAATTCCACCTGTTCCAATGACACCCCCTCCAAGCAATGCAATTATCATTAATTGGAATGCTTTAACAGAACCTCGTCTCCCTTCTTACGTGCATTTTCAAATCGATGTTCAGGTTTGTGGTACGCATATTCCTAACACTATAATAGACGAAGGAGTTTTTGTTAGCATCCTATCCTCGAATGATTGACAATATTGTGTCAATCTTGTTAAAAAATGGAATTGATCGCCATAAGCATAGTTCGTTTCCCGTGTCAAGCTCGTTAAAAACTGAAACAACTAGTAATGAGCATAGTTCTTTTCTTGTGTCAAACGCGTTAAAAAATAAAACAACTTGTATGAGCATGGTTCCCATTTCTATGTCAAGCTCGTTAAAAAATGAAACATAGGTATAGGGATTCAAACCAACAAAGAGAATAACTTAATTTTTATTTCAATCTTGTTAAAAAATGAAACTGATCCCCGAGCATAGTTCTTTTCCTGTGTGAAGCTCGTTAAAATATGAAACAACTAATCATGAGCATGGTTCTTTTCCTATGTCAAGCTTGTTAAAAAATGAAACAGTTTCCACTCCCGTTGAGACGAGTCTTTCATAGGAACTCGTAATTGAACCTTCATTTCATCTGCCTATGAAAATTGATCCTCTTTCTTCCTATGGTGAACATTTTCCTATTAGTAGCCAACATTATAATTTGGTAGAGAAATTGGAAACAACATAAGCATTGGCAGATGAAATGAAGCTTGGGGGCATGTCTCCATCCTTTCATCATGCTGGAATTAACCCATTGGCTTCTCAAGCCAGGGGAAAATTACAAACCACCCACCTTTGGACATTACATTTGGGAGAGTCGAGCACAATTACTTTTCAGTTTTAAGCTCATTAAAACAATGAAACTAGTTATGAGCATAGTTATTTTCCCGTGTCAAGCTCTTTAAAAAATGAAACAATTGCCTCTCCTGTAGAGTCGAGTCTTTCATAAAAACTCGTAAATGAACCTTCATTTCATCTACCTATGGAAATTGATCCTTTTTCTTCCTCTAGTGAACATTTTCCTATTAGTAGCCAACAATATAACTTGGCATATAAATTGGTGATGGGAGAAGAGTTGGAATATGAAACAAAGATTTGGGGGCATGTCTCCAGCCTCCGGTTATCATGTTGGAGTTAAACCACTAGCTTCTCAAGTTGGGGGTAAAGTATCAACCACCCACTTTTGGATTTTACATTGGGAAGTGTCGAGCACAATTATTTTTAGGTTTTAAGCTCATTAAAACAATGAAACTAGTTCTGAGCATGGTTTTCCTAGTTTCAATATCGTGAAAAAATGAAACCTACCCAAGCATAGTTTTACTTTGTTTTAATCTTGTGTAAAAATGAAACCAATCTCGAGCTTTGTCTTTGTTCTTTCTCGTGCTCGTAAATACATGAGAATAGGTTATCGAGCTGAGTCTTTTTTCTTTCTCGTGCTCATAAATACATGAGAATAAGTTACCATGCTCAGTATTTGTTCTTTCTCATTCTCATTAATACATGAGAATAGGTTACCGAGTCTACTTTTATCTCTTTTTCAGACTCGTAAAAACTATACGAAAAAGGAACTTTTGGAGTTTTTTTTAAACTATTTTTAGAGTCCTTAAATATGAAAAGATTGTCGAGTAAGCTTGTATTTTCACACTAGTTATATGGATTTAAAAAGATGTCCACCTGATATATGTTTACCCCTTTTTCGGGCCATATGAACTAATTACAAAAAATGACCTCATTATGGAGAACTATTTAAGCTCTTTTCAAACTCGTTAAAAAATGAAAAGATTGTCGAGTGATCTTGTTGTTTTTCGCGCTCGTTAAAGTGAATTAGAAAGCACGTCTGTTGAGTGGTAGTTTATCTCTTTTTAGGTCTCATCATACTATTTACGGAAAAGGAACACCCTATCTTTTGTGGTTAGGAGAGTTCTCCTAGGTATACTTTTATACTTTTTCAGTCCCTAGAGACTAATTTTACGAAAAAGTTCATTATGGAGTCTTTTTTATGACCTTTTCAGACTCTCTAAACATGAAAATACCATCGATTTTACCTTATTTGGACTTGTAAAACCAAACATTGAAGGACCCACATGGGAGTTAACCCCTCCTTCTTCAGTTTCGTTAAAAATATGTTGAGGGAATCATCGTCAGATGAGTTATATCAAGCATCTACTATCCTCCTCGAGTTCGTAAAACTAGAAAGAGGTACTCACCAATCATGGTGGAAAAGTTTTAGAGGGTTTTTCTGTCTTTTTATCTTCATTATCAGGCAGCCATTACTACTTTGAGTCACCCTTGAAAAATGCACCTATTCTATCATCATATATAATAGTCGGGTAATCCATTCTCTCTCATTGACCACCATTTCCATAATGTGTCAACTTCCACTAATAGGTCCATGAACAATTATTATGGTATTCATCTAAGTTAATTCTGTCGAGTCAAGTTATTTTTCGTGCATACTTGTTCAAGGGAATTTTCCCCACATCAACCACCTGCAGTCCTTTTTTCCCCTTCTCTCCCGACCATCCTTGTGTTAGTTGTGATCCATTATTCTTATTTTCACACCATATATCTTTACCTGTTTTGTGTCGATTGATGGGGCATACATCAAGGCCCTCATTCGACAGATTTCACCCCGTCGACTCCATCTCATTATCCAGGATTGAAATCTAGAAATCCATCAGTATCCTGAGACTTGCAGACATCAATGGAAAGTCTCCTTGCATTTCGACAGTGGGTTTACATCATTGGCTCCTATCGAATGAATCTACGAGTGTTTGACGTCAGCTCCTTTATTCACACTTTCTATATTGTACTAGGCATCTTGGGTTCCATCATCATCATCAGTGGATTCCCTCACGTCTGTTAATGGTATACATTAATGACCGGTAATCAGACGGTTTCTACCATGCTCGACTTCAGCTCATTTATTTTCATGTTGTAGATTCATACCATTTGGATCAAGGACAAAGACCTTGGGATAAGATCACACTTCTGTTAGATGATATTATTTCACAAGCTGCGATGGAGAATATTCATGAGCACTTCACATATTGCTCATTTATTGAGTCATCTAACTGATTTGTATGATGTGACATAGATCCACATTTGTACTTGTTCATGGATATGATTTCACTTGCATCTTGCATGGATCCATAGTGTATGCTTCCATGGCCATGATCGAGTCATGATTGTTTCTTGATGGATCCACGATGTATTTTTTTGTGGCCATCATCCCCTTAATTGTGTCATGCATGGATCCACATTGTATTTATGGTGGCTATGCTCTTATCTTTCTTATTGAGCATGGGTATGCCTGCCTCAAGGATCTTTTTCTGTAGGATTGACGATGCTCTTCTCCAAGCTTCTTTTCCCAAAGCTCTGCGACTTGATTTATAAAGTGTTTCGACCATCAAACACCTCTTCTGACCTCACACTTTAGGGGGCATTTGTTATAGAGTTATTTTCCACCTAATCATTAGGTCATTATCACCTAATGATCACATAATCACTAGGTCATTATCCCCTAGAAACCCGTTATTTTAATCCTTAAATCCTACCACTTCTTTCGTGAGTTTCCAGCCAAATTCCAACTCGATCACCTTTTTCCTTCATTCTAGATGCGACCAAAAGATACGGTCACTCCTTTTAGCCTTCCAAGGAGCGATTGGTCACTCTTTCTATGTGTCTAAGGGAAAACCAAGACTAGAAGCTCCTATATTTGGATTTGGTTTCGACGAATGAGACTTCCCACTGATTTTTCAGGGTTTAGCCTTGAGAAGGATTCCATTATGAGCTCAAGAATCTTATTCTAATAACTATATGGAATTATCCCTAAATCCCTATAAGAACCAAGTCATTTCCCATGGGAAAAAGGGAGGAAAGAGCTAGCAAAGTTACTCTGGTGATTTGGTTGCAAGACTTGGGAAAGTAGATTGGAAGGAAGCCATCTCTTCAGTCTACATCTGTAAGTTGTAATATTGCTCCTTTGATTAATAGAAGACATACTAGATGTTTCCCTCTATCTATTTTTTCATATAAGTTTATGTATTCATTGGTAGAGAATTAATATAATTATGTGTTATGATATACTATTAGATCTATTGTCAATCCATGCATGATTTCTTTGATTTTGGGAGGTTTTCATCTTCTTTGGTTGTTTTCATGTATGAATTAGATCTAGGAACATCCTTAGTTTATGTCTCTATTCATGTCTTAGGTGCTGGTAGAATCTAAGGGAGCTCAGCTCCTGCAGGGTGAAAAATCCCTACAACAATCCCTTTCAAGGGTGATGTGATGGATGGAGGATGATATCCATAAAGTTCCATAAATGGGGACATTTTTGATGTGTTGGTTGTGGAGCCTGATTATCTTCCTGATTCAAAGGTCTTTGTTTCCAGCCGTGTTTATACCCCATGAAGTATTTACACCTCGGAAGAATGTACACTCCTCCATGCAGGGGAGTGTAGAGGGGGGTTACCCCCTCTGCAGGGTTCGGGGGCGAAGCCCCGAAAGGAAAAATTTCCTTGTAAATGTATATTGTAATTTCATAGTAAATCTGGACCGTTCATTATAAGGTCACATATCTAATGGTAGAAGTTGTGTTAGGGTTTTTTTCCCTAGAAGGAAACCCTATTTTATATGAGGGAAATGTATTGCAGCTATGTATCATGGCGAATATTGTATTATGAGTGAGGAGCCTGTGAGAGAAAGAAGAGGAATTTACAACGGATGTGTTGTAGGTTGTATCCCTTCATTTACTGGATAATAATAAAGGAAGGACTTGGAAATTTCTCAAGTGGATGTAGCCCACACTGGGTGAACCACGTATATCTGTGTCTCTATTGTATTGTGTATCTTCTATGTTTTATTTCCGCATTTGTTTTATTTTATTGCTCCACGATCCTGTTTTTCTAACATGATGAAGTATGGAAGGGTTTGTTGTACCACCATTCTTCCAAGGGAAACCATTTGACGCAGTGTGTATGTTTATTAGATGACCCCCAATGTAAGGTAGGGCTTCACCAATACAATAATTCTTATGGAAGGATATACTCCATATCATCTCAATATAAAGATGATACAATTATAATTCAAGACATGCCTTCCTCTAATAGCCGATACATATTTAAAAGGGAGGTTACTTTTTTTAGAACCTTCTAACGATGACTAGATACAATGAACCTAGTTACCATTATGGGGTAATTAGGTTATTATTTAACTAAATAAGGACATGTCCCTTCCTACTTAATGATTAAGTCATGACTATACATAAATTCACTTATATATTATTATTGAAAATATATATGAAGCTATAGGTACATAAGACCGAGGTTATCCCAATGCTTGTTTTTTGTATCTTCCCTATACATTCATTAACATAGAATTGGATACATTAATACCAATCAAGGAAATGGCATTATCATTCATCGCATCCCAATCAAGGAAATGCCATTATCATTCATCTCATCCCAATAAAGGAAATGACCTTATTATTCCCTTCAATTTCCACAAATTACAATTGCAACCATTGAATATCTTTGAATGTGTGGATGTCATTTCTTCTACCATAAATATCTTCTCCTTCTCTTATTGACACTTGCTACCTCAAAAACCATTCTTGAAAGAAAAAAAAACATTGTCTAGTTTGAGCTCATTAACTTAGATAATTAGATTTATAGAGTTCTCCTATCAAGACTTCAAAACAAATCCTCAACATCCTATGCTTCTATAAACCAAGTTTCTTGATATTGATGACAAATGCACCCCCTTGAAGTCAACAACCACTGTGAAACTAGTTGTTAAACCTACAACAAATGCATAAAAATCTATAGAAACAAAAAATCAAAAAATCAAAAAACATAACAACCATACTAAAAGAAACATGTAAAATCAAAAACAAAAAAAATCTTTACAAATTATTCTCTACTTGTTTTGTTTTCTTTGTTTTAATGAATAATGTAAAAACATAAAAACTACATTACCCATAAAGTAGGAAACTATTGAGAAACAACTCTAACTCTAAAAAGAAAATACATTCCATTATTACTTTACACATTTTATATACTTAAATAAAATTAAATTTCACAAAAGATATAATTGAAAATATTATATATCATAACATAAAAAAAACTAACCAAAACAAAATGAATAACAATAATTAAATAAAATTAAAAAATAATCAAACATTCTTATTTTTTTTATTAAAATATCTAATTCATTTAATAAAGAATCACCTTATAATTTGAAATACAATAACATTACAATATCCTAACATAGAAAACTAACGAAAACAAAATAATTAATAATAAATAAATAAAAATAAAAACGTTATTATTTTTTTTTATTGAATATCTAATTCATTTAATGAAAAATGATACATTCAGTCACCTTCTTATAATTTGAAATACAATCATATCTCTTAGTAAAAGGGTAAAAATATAACATATGCAGTGTATATGTTCAAAAATCTCATTTAAAATAGAATGAAATTCATTTAATGAAGAATGATACATTCAGTCACTTTCTTATACTTTGAAATAAATCACATCTCTTAGTAAGAGAGTAAAACTTTCGAAAATCTCATTTAAAATAGAATGAAATCTCTTGTACACAAGACAATTTTCTATTAATAGCGAGTAAGGAAATCACCTTCTTATAATTTGAAATACAATTGCATCTCTTAGTAAGACAGTACTTTAAAAAATCTCATTTAATAGAGAATGAAACCTCTTGTACACAACTTTCTATTAATAGTGTTTAAGGTAGTGATAATTTGAAATACAATCACATCTTTTAGTAAAAGAGTAAAACTTTTAAATATGGCATTTAAAATAGAATGAAATTTTTTGTACATAAGATAACTTTTTTTCTATTAATAGTGTGTAAGACAATTTTCTAGATTTAAGTGGTTATTTCTGTATAATGTAAGTGCATCAAATTTTTCAGTATGCTGAATACATTTCTCCATTCAAAAATAAATTTTAAACAACAAAAAATAGTAATTCATGTAAATTTACATCACCTGATTTCTATTAAAACATACCATTTTATTTCATAGAACAGTTAACTACCCGGATTTAAAATAAATCAAAAGCTATTAACTTATAACGTATATGCAGCACAACATTCGATTACTCTCTTAAGAAACATTGAATCCAAAATTTTTGTCAATCTGCGCTCGATGGAAATGGGCGAAATCCCGATCGACCTAATGCTTGAAATGAGAAATTTAGTCAACTTTGGCTCAAATTCAAACTGGAGAAATTGAGATCAACCTAAAGCTATAAAGAGGAGATTCCAATTTAATATGTATGTTCAGTACAGGGAAACGAATTACTGTTTGAAAATAATGTTTCAAACAGTAAGTCACATCCGGAGATCCTGACGAGAAGGACAATTTGATCTCTCAGTCACTTTCACTTTCACTCAGGTCATCTTCCGAAGATCTTGGCTTCAGCATATACACTCCGATGGAATCCACTAAATCTCCGCTTGCCCCAAAGATACCTACAATCTTCCCTCCCACTTCTGTCTCGAAAGAAGGTCCCACTTCCGCCCCGCATGGTCCTAGTTTCCTTTGATTCGTATGAAACGTCAAGGAAATGAGCACTTTATGTGGTACATATTGTCCAAAATATCCACTGATTTTGGTTACGAACTCCTCTGGGTAGTTCAAATTGTACTGCATGCACAGGTCAACAAAGCCACATAATCAATATAATTACTTATTTTCAGAATATTTTAATGCATTACCAGGTTTAACATATACCATACATCTTGGAGACTTATCGATTTAGCGTGCCGCGACTTACTTGTTTTCGAGGGCCGACTGGGTTTCCATGCCGAAGGCCAGAGAAATATTTGTCCTTCAAGCTTTCCTCGCCTTCGAGACCATAATGCAGTTGAAGTGAAGTTAACCAATTGCCATCATTTACCGTCACGGTGATCCGTCTAATTCCTGAATATGTCCCATCATTCCAGAAAGCTCCACCAGTGCCGCCGCATGAAGGAGAGCGGTAAAACTCCTGTTGTGAACAAGGCGTTCAATTTTATTGGACAAAGAAAGAGTAGCCGGATGGTTTTCAACCATTAAAAAAAATTGTTTTTTATTATTTAAATTTTTTTTTCAATTTTGAAAGATATTTGAACATAAATTAAATTATTGGGATTGTAGATTTTAGTTAAATTGCATATATAATTGTTGGAATCTTAGATTTCAGTTGTTAAATTTGTATACATAAATTGTTGGAATTGTAAATTTCAATTATTGAATGTGGGGAGTTGAATTCATTTATGTATTTAAAAATACAATTTAAGTAACTAAAAGTTACCATTTCACTAACAATTGTATCATCAACTTTAGGTGATGGTTGTCTTGGTAAAAAAAATAGAATTTTTAGATTAAGCCTATATATACCTCCTTAAAAATTAGAAGTCAAATAGCTGCCAGCAAGAAGTCCTTTATACCACAAACAAGGGGATCTCATAATTAACTACACTTTCAAATCTGAAATAGTATTAATAAAAGTTAGACTCACTTTATTAAAAAATAATAAAAATCTTTAACAAAATGTAAATATGTTTCCTTATAATTTTAACTATATAATAATGTAATTACACTTTTAAATGTTAAGATACTATTTATAAAAACTAAGCAGAAAACACAATCCTAAACACTCTAAAAAAAATTTCTTTTGTATAAAAAACAATAAAAAGAAAACTAAGGTAAATCATTTCCATCAAAAAATTATAAATCAAAATATAGTAAGGTGTATTGTATATACATAACAAAATTCAATTACTTAGAAATTTAGTCAACCTGGTTCAAATATAAAGTGGAGAAATTGACATTGATTTAAACCTATATAAAGAGAAGATTTCAATTAGTATGGAAGTCCACATGGTAGTGAATAAAGGGTTGGAAATGATCTCTCCATTATTATTGTGAGTTGTTAAAAATAAATTGAAATATTTTTTTTAACTTTTTTTTTTTAAATTTAGTAATTAATTAAATTTGGAAAACACTATATAATATAATTATTGTTGTGTATACGCATATACGACTTATAATAAAAATATATTTCCAGTGTATGTGAAAAATGTGTTCTCCATTTTCTAAGTTAAAGCAATCCCATTTCAAAAACAAAATTAAAAATCGCCGGATCAGGACATCAGGGCATAGCAATATTAAACATTAAATGAAACTGTATGAAAATCAGAATCTGAAGCTACTTTTCCAATATAGTAGTTAGTATAATAGTAAAAATAGTCCCATAATTTGACTATTTTGTCTTCTGAGTCACTTTTACTCACTCTTTCTTTTGAAGTTCTTGGCTTCAGCATATATACTCCGATTGAATCCACTCGAGCTGCACCTGATCCAAAGATACCTACAATCTTTCCTCTCACTTCTGTCTTAAAGTAAGTTCCCTGTTTCTGCCCGCATGGTCCAAGCTTCCTTCGATTCGTATGAAAAGTCAAAGATGTGATAAAAGATGTTCCAAAATATCCACTGATTTTGGTTACGAACTCCTCTGGGTAGTTCAAATTGTACTGAATGCACGGGTCAACAAAACCACTCGATCAATATAGTTACTTATTTTCTGTCTTGTAACCCATTGCGAAGCTTAACATACATATATAAATAATGCATCTAACTTCTACCCTTACCTCTATTGGAGAGCCGTCTGCATTTCCATGCCGAAGGCCCCTTATATATTTATCGTTCACGCTTTCATCGCCTTCGAGACCATAATGCAGTTGAAGTGAAGTTAACGAATTATCGTTTTCGGTCAAGCTAATCCGTCTAATTCCTGAATATGTCCCATCACTCCAATCATGTAATCCCCCAGGACAGCCGTATTGTTGAGACCAGTAAAACTCCTGTGTTAAAGAAATGTAGCATTTTATTGAATAAAAAGGAAATTCAAAGAAACAAGTATGAAGAAAGATCTTTAATTTTTAAATGGACTCATAGTATTTTATTTTATTTTATTTTCCAGAGGTGTTTTTTTACAGGTTAATACGAGGAGATCTGTAATTTCCTTAATATCATGATGAATTGGCAGATAATATTTAAAGAATAATAATAGCAAAAAAAATATTTATTATAATAATACTTCTGTTGGACATCCGTCTGCATTTCCATGCCGAAGGCTCGTTATATTTAAAAATTTATCTAATCATATTTAAAAATTACTTTGATAGCTAACTGATTGCCACCTAAGTGATTAACAGAAATTAAAATATTAACACCAGATAAATGAAGCTCAATCGTTTATTTGTTAATCAATAATAAAATTTAATATATTTTTTTAAAGATTATTTTCATCTTATCAACCTTTCGATGTTGATCAACCACAATTATGTAGCTGTGCTAATCCAGAGGTGTTTTTTACAGGTTAATACGAAGAGATCTGTAATTTCTTTAATATCATGATGAATTGACAGATAATATTTAAAAAATAATAATAACAAAAAAATTATTTATTATAATAATACCTCTGTTGGACAGCCGTCTGCATTTCCATGCCGAAGGCCCGTTATATATTTATCGTTCACGCTTTCATCGCCTTCGAGACCATAATGGATTACTTTTAACGAATCATCATTTTCGGTCAGGGTCACGAGTTTTCTTCTCTTCCCGTTTGCCGAGGGCTTCAGCATACAATCCTCGCCTTCGAGACCATAATGGATTCTTTTTAACGAATTATCATTTTCGGTCAAGGTACTCCGTCTAATTCCTGAATATGTCCCATCACTCCATTCATGTAATCCCCCAGGACAGCCGTATTGTTGAGACCAGTAAAATTCCTGTGGAAAAGAAACGTAGAATATTATTGAATAAAAAGGAAATTTAAAGAAACAAGTATGAAGAAAGATCTTTAATTTTTAAATGGATTCATAGCCCGGGTATGATGGATAAAGCTTGGTACTTTATGATCGATCCTGTAGAGAAATGATACTGGAAAAGTAGGGGTGGTTCAGCACATAGGAGCAACCAAAATGGAAGCTTTACCAGCGGGCAGGCGGAGGCCACACGCTGGCTCGAATAGCCATGGAAATTTCGCAACTTTGTGTTGTTTCGATTCTATAAGTTGAGACAGGATTTGATGGGGAGTCACTTGTAGTTGGGGGTGCTTGTTGGTCTTGGAATTAGTCCTTTTTAGTGGAGGCGACCATTCTGGATGGGAAATTGGTTACCGTTGTTGGTGGCAAGTGCGTGAAGTTATGGTTCGAGGTGCAGGGAAGGGACAAACGAGTTATAGGAAAGGAGGATGTGGAGGAGGTGCAGGGAAGGGACAAAGGATATATTTACTGAGGACGAAGCCGTGAAACAAAGTCGCAATGTTAATAGGTTGTCGCAACGGATTGTGCCCAGAAAGAATCGAAGTAGTTATCTGGCAAGTACATAGCAGAAGGTATTCTCCTATTTTTAACTAATCCAAAAGTTAAAAACGAACGTAAATGAGAGGGTTTGTGAAAGAAACTAGTGCCAAGCATAATGAAACCCTAGAAGAAAACAAACTCACCGATATACCAACGGCCATACTCTTAGTCCTTTCCAACACATGTTGAATAATCTTCCTCACGAGCTCACCCTCGTCACTGGTTATTCACAACAAAATAAAAAAACGAAGYTAATAACGTGTACAGACGTAAATACCATATAGCTATCATAAATAAATATCATATGTGGAGAGTTCTCACCCGTTACAGGTTACTTGGAGATCTAACCCACTTATGTCTGAAACACGAGAAAGAGACTCTCTCCACTTTWGAATAGTGGCGGGATCGTGTCGTGGCTTCCCTTCATGAGTTTTCTTCTCTTCTAGTTTGCGGAGGGCTTCAGCATACAATCCTCTGCCTTGTGTCCACCGAAGCACAGCAGGCTSAACATGGTAAAACACTGGGATAATTGGAGCCTTGGAGTCCAACATGAGGACCAGCTCCCGGAAACACCATTCTGATTCTGCATATCGTTCAGAGAATATTGCCACATGGACGGAGGCGTTTTTAATAGCTTCTATTATTTGCGAAGGGAAGTTCTCTCCCACTTTCAATTCCTTGTTATCCAGAAAGGCTCTTAATCCATGTAAAAGCAGGGCACTGTAGAGATGCGCGGCGAAGGTTTTCTTGACATCCAAACCGCGGTGGTTGATGAAAACATGGTAAGAATTGCTGGTGTTGGGAGATGCCGTGGTGGAGGAGGAAGCCATTGAAATGGTATGGATAGATGTCAACAAGGATAAAATGCAGAAGAGATGCTGCGCGTAGGCGGACAGGGAAGAAGGAGGTACGGTCGATTTCTTTTTGTTATCAAATCGAAATTGTGATTCGTATATTTTCACCGAAAATGCAGGATTGTGATGTCACGGAATGAGAGAGAATTGGTTAATATAGAATAAAAATAAAATACTAAAAAATGTGGTGTTATTATTAATTAAATGGAGTAGGTATATGGAACACTTATATCAAACTTATTAATACACATTTGTAGGCCATGAGTGACAAGATCATTCATTCTCATAATTCTTTATATAAAAGAACAAAAAGATGAGGACACATTATCAATACTTTAGACATAAATTGAAACAATTGGTCTTATAGAAGTTAAAAGGTTGGACAAAATAATTGAAAATGCCAAGCTCTAATGCCCATAAATATGACATATTTAGTAAAACTTAACTTAAAAAGGTCTCGAATATTTATAAATGAAGACATCATTCTAGAAAATCAAGCTAAATTATAGAGGTTTAAAAGGTAAAGGAAGCCAAAAAGGAAGGGGCAATAATTAGGAACCAAAAATCTATTAATAGACACTCAAAGGATAACAATAAATAGCAATTTGAGACACTTTGGATCTTTTGATGGAACTCTCAAGGCTTTCCTTGGAACAAAGGGCCTATATTAAGTTGGAACCCAAGTGAAATTGATATTATATCTCTAGTTGAAACTTGGGAGCATGAGGAATCTAAGGTCCCTAACATAGATGGATTTATATTGTGGTCAACATAGAACACAAAATATTCCCGTAGAGGGGTTGGAAGCATAGCTTGTTACATAAGAATAAACATTTCTCCTCACATTCATCTTCATAAAAAACACCCTCTCAATCAGTTCATTTGGGTGGAGATTTTAGATATCAATGCTAAGAAGATGTCTATAGCAATTTGTTCTTATGCACCTATTGATTCTACCTATTGTACAAAAAAAATCTAGATAAAAATTGTCCCTATTGTTAGCGACATTTTTTGTCCTAGGCACAAGAGTATTCAGGTCTGCAAGTTGCACGAGAAGCGCCCAAGCACAGCATGGAAAAATCTCGTTCTAAGGCTTCCAATCAAGTGAGCGAGTGAAATTACGTTGTCAACGGCCTGGATTCATCCATAAGAGCAGATCAATGGTCGTTGGGATATCGGGGCTACCAAGTTGACCAAGATATAGCGTCAAAGAAAGCGCCTATATGCCAAGACTAAATCTGGGTCGTCTGATCCAGCGACACATAGTGCGAGATCTAGTCGGCATATCGACATTCGGGAGTTCGTAGGGTGAAACTCCCTCATCATCTCACATCTCAAAACCCCAAACCCCTGAGTGTCAAAAGCGCCCAGAGTCGGGCCCGCAGTATCGTGAAGCAGACTCAGTCGTTCATCCACAGGAGACACCTGGCGCGTGATTAGGCTCCTCGCCTTTTCGCCCATCCCGACTTCGAAACGCAAGGAACAGCTCCGTCATATTCCTGATGCACGAGGCGCCGTGAGTGTCCAGGACCCGAGCCCACAGCATCACCGAGTGAACTCAGGACCGTCAGATATAAGAGGGACGCGTGGCGCCCAAGTAAGCCATCTCGGCATTTCGCTCATCGCAACTGTCGATGAGCAAGGATTAATTCCCTCCATTCGCGAACACCGAAAGCGCTTTGGGAATAAACACAGGGTCACAGCCCGTGGTCACTTGGGAAAGAAAAGAGCGATGCAAAGGAAGCCAAAGGCGTCGATTCTAATCGCGGAAAGGGTCACCGCGGTCTCCAGGTGCCATCGGATCTGACCTCAATCCTGGTTTTCGCCTGGACTAAATGAAGGTGAGAAGGGGTGGTTGAAACCTCTCCTCAGACATTAAGTGTAAGGTATAGATAATGTGGCAGGCGGTCTACTCGAGAGGGTCCTGTGTACCCATTTTTCCAAAGAAGCGATGCCTAGTCCTCGACCAGCTGGAGAAGGTCTGCACATGCTAGCTCGGAACTTAATGGCTCAGTTACTCCCCTCGCAGGAGCCATGCGCAGTTAAGGTGGCGTCTGACAAAGAATACCCGTCCGAATTTGGCTGAATGGACACCAAGCCTTGGATGACTGAGCCCGCCGATGTTGGGAGATTTTCTCTGAGTATATAGGCTCAGTCTTTGTATTTTGTAATCTATTGATGGTTGAGTGAGGCTCCCGGTGGTAAAACTTTAATGAAGCATTGTTTTCCTGGTTATGTGTGGACTCTTGAGACTTCTTGTCTTATGAATGTCAGTTTCTTTCATGTCTTTGTTTACACTGTATTAGAACGGCTCGGAATTGGAGAATCCAGTCGAGTTGTAACTATTATAGGATGATGTAGATTTGATCAATGTAACAGTTGCATTGTTTCTAATCGGTCCCTGTGATTTTCTTAGCGCTGAACGACTTGGAATTGGAGAATCCATTCAAGTCCTCCCCTTTCAGTTTCTCGAAGCTCTGAACCAGAAGATCTCGCATTCAGAGATTTTCTTCCACAAATTACTGAAAGGCCTATTGCTTGAGGTAGTTTGTCCACTCCTCTCACCAAATCTTCAACCTGCTCATTTTCAAATCAACCCACTGACTAAAGTTAGATCAAGACCTCCTTTGTTTCTCACATGTTGGACCCAGTCCCTGAGTTTGAGTGATATCTTCCCGAGTCTTTACCCATTTGATCACCCATTAAAACTATCATGACATAAAAACTGATGGGCATCAGGCTCTGCTCCTGTTGCAATCCAGGAGTGACTTCTGTCGCCAACATTTATGGCACCGTTGCCGGGGACGAAGTTGAAAATCTTCCCTGGGATTAAACAACATTGAGCTTCTGATTCTGAAGGTGCATCAGGCATCAGAGCCATTGAATATTTCTACTGTGCACCTGGCGACTCCATTGTGATGAATCCACTGTGGTGAACCTGCCGTGTCAATTGTGGCTTTCAGAGGCAGACACACGCGGTCCCGTCCACAACTACCTCTAGCTACACCTGAAACTGATCGGGAGGTGGTCCTTGGAAAAGGAAAGGCCTCTGAAGGAGAAGCTATCGCCGCTGAACTAGGTAATCCACCATCTCCTTATGTAAGAACTCCATTTTCTCCTCCTCAGTTTCCTAGCAGACCGCTTTCTGAAGTTTCCCGTTTCCTGAATTTTAGGAGTGTTCCTGTTGAGGTTTTCCCCCCTGGTCTGGGATTGGAGGGAGAAATCCTTGTCACTCCCCTCTCCCCTGAAGCTGTACCCTGGCGTAGACCTAGGACCACTGAAGATTTCCCCACTCCTAACTCTACCGCTCCTCCTTTTGTTACTGTTGCCCCTTCTGCACAAAGAGAAGCATCCGCTGGCTTAAGCTCGCTAGCCTTTTCCCTTAATCCCCTATTGTTTCCCACTCCCCTCAAAAGCCCATCCCCAACATTCCCTTTTCGGTCTCCTTCTCCTTCGAGTTCCCCTCCACGTAATATCCATATGGCAGGAGTGAATCCCCCTATGACCAGGATGGAGGCTATTATAGCCGCTAGGTATGCTCCTCTTGTGTTACCTCAGCCTCTCAATGCCCTCCCGACAGATGGTTACCTTAAGAAGCTACCCAAGTTTACAGGCGAGGGGGACATAACTGCAGAAGAACACTTAGAAGCCTTTTACAGTTTTACAGATGATAATGTTATCATGCATGCAGACGTATGGATGAGGATTTTTGTCCATAGCCTTCAAGGCGAGGCTAGAAAATGGTTCAAGGCCCTGCCTCTTGGATCCATTGATGGGATCGAAGCTTTGGATAGTGTCTTTTGAGACAGTGGGGAGATAAAAAAGACTTCATGTATTACATGACAAAGTTTGGGTCTTCGAAGAGAAAAGAAGGGGAGTCTG
>JASDQU010435396.1:14217-45704 GCA_032191745.1 Picea mariana
TACTTGTCTTACTGCTCAAGGTGTGATTCTTCATCATATCATACGGTTTTGGTTTGTTAATTGTAAGGTAGAGTGTGTTCAAGGTGAGTTGTTTGCCTCTAAGATTTAGGAGGTTGTTAGATCTAGTTGGACTTGAGAGATTCTCTCGAACTAGCTAGCTCCTAGTTTGGTGTGTAGTTGAGATATTCTCTCAACAGGTTGTTAGTGTGATGAAAATAGGGTATCTATCTTTAGACAAAATTTTATGTATTTATATTGTACTATTTCATGATTGAATAATTTGAATATATATATATATATATATATATATATATATATATATATATATATATATATATGTGGGGGTTTGCTTCATTTGGTAAAAAAAAAAAATGAAAAAAAAATGTTAAATGGATGTATTTTTGTGGACATCTATATTTCTTAGTCTGAAGAAATTGCATCTCCAAAGCTAGAGCGAGAATTTTCAAGTTCAACTCAAGATGGGCAATTGCCTTGATAGTCTGAAATGTTGGAGGATCGAAGAAACTATACCTCATTGAGGTTATGAGACACGCATGTGGGGATTGCACTCCAAGGGGAGATCCGTAATTTGGAAGTTAGGTAGCATATATTTATGAGGGTATGAGACATTGCAAGTGTTAATGGTGTCCAATGATGCTAGGAAACTAGGGTCACATGGAGGAGGTTATACCTTTCAGAGGAATAGGTGAGAACTTGATGGAGTTCGCTGCAATATTTTGAAATGGTCGGAGATGCTAATGAAGACCTTGCTGACAAAGATTGAGACAAGTACTCATTAAGAGGGGGTGTTGGAAATTTTAACTCCTACTTAGCTTATTATTTAAGGTGTGATTCTTCATCATCATATAGTTGTGGTTTATTCATTGTAAGTTAGAGTGTTCTCTACGTGAGTTGTTTACTTCTAAGATTTAAGAGGTTGTTAGATCTAGTTGGACTTGAGAGATTCTCTCCAACTAGCTAGCTCCTAGTTTTGTGTGTGGTTGAGATATTCTCTCAAGAGGTTGTGGTGTAGTTAAGATAGGGTATCTATCTTTAAACAAAATCTGATGTATTTATATTGTACTATTTCATGATTGAATAACATACTTAGAACATTTTTTTGTGTGTGTGAAGAAAGTATGTCTACTCCCATTTTATATCACCCTCCTATGTTGATTTGTGGTTATGTTGTTTTTTTTTTTTGCTAGAAGTACTATCTTAGTTTTGTCCATATTCTTCATTGTCCCAACCACTATGCTAAAAAAAAATATAAAACCTCAAAATAAACAATAAAATCCAAATAAAAAAATACCTAAAAGGATAGTTCAAGTATCTTAGGAATAAGAATTTATTCTCATAAAATCATCTTGACTGAAATATTTCCTTCAAAAATTGTAAAGTTCATGGGTTCTACTCTCTTAATCTCCTCACTCCCTAATCATGACCAACAATTTTCTCTCCTAAGTAAAGAAACCAACCAAGCAAGATGTCCTACTTTTCTCCAACTTTACCAAATTGTGAAATGTATTGACCAACACTATAAGAGCCATACATTTGTCTCATGGCAAATGGACTCTGGCCCTGGAGGATATTTTTTGGGGGACTATAATGATGTGACTCTAGACCTTGAGGATATTTTTTCGAATGATGTGGCAAAAATACACCTATTAGTATCGGTATATGCTTTATAGAAGGTGGGGTATAGATGCTTTTAATAAAAGTGAAAGTACTTCTGTAAATGACACGACATGAGATGAAATGCACGGCTCACTAAAACAAACAGCAATGCACATTACAAACGACATACCACGGTTCACAGCATTAAATAATGTGTAAGTAGAATTATACCAATTTCCCGTACATGTACAGGTATGTTAAATTTTTCACCACCTCTGTGCGGGCATTGGGTCATTGAATTTGGTCAAATTTTCAGGGTAGTCTGAGTTTTACATGATCAAATTTTTATGTATTTCAGAAACTTATTCTATGGATTTTGTCCCATTTTAAATTAACTTAGATGCTCAGAAAATCGATCAGAAGTCTGGATTTACCAGAAATTTAAAAGCAGGCCACTGAAAAACCTGCCTGAAAAGGGAAGATTGCTCCTAGCCCACTTCAGAAAAAAAATATCTCAACATTTTTAGTCATTCAGTCAAGAAATTGTATAAATAAAATTTGATAAGTAAATGATTTATCACATAGCTATTTATAATAATTAAAATTTAAAACTTTTTAAAGTTTGTATACATCTTTTTGTTAAAACTCTGTAAATAACAAATAAATAAAAAATATTTTGGAGGTTGTTTCTTTTTGACAGTCCTCAACATTATGTCATCTTAAGGACGAGTAATATACAGTTTGCTATGTAGTATTGAATGCTGTCGTAGTCAATATATACACTGTCAGATCATTGTGATATATTCAATTGTATATATACAGCCTACTGCAACATTATGTCATTTTAAGAACGAGTAATATACAGTTTGCTATGTAGTATTGAATGCTGTCATAGTCAATATATACACTGTCAGATCATCATCGTGATATATTCAATTGTATATATACAGCCTGCTGCAACATTCAATACTAGTAAACTGTATATTACTAGTCATCTGTTAAGCATAAATCATTTTTGAAATAATACAGGTCATTGAATATTTCACATTTATGTAAATATCCAACGATGTATATTTACATATATATATACTATGATCATTAAATCATGGGGATGTGCACATACCTGATGCTTATCAGGATCCTTTGCAAACTTTCGCCACAGTCAAGACACGATTTTTCCATGATTATGTGGCCGGCGCTTTGTTTGTTTGCTGTGGTCGTTTTATTTGTTTAATTATGGAGTGTGCGGGCCGAATCTTTTGGATATGTGGATTTGAAAGATTGTATGTGGCCCACTGGCCGTTGGTTTCAACTTTTGACCTTACTGGATGTTACTGTATGAAGCCTCCGCAGTGTGTTTGGTTTGACGGGACAGATTTGTTATGGAAGCCGTACTTTGCATACACATTCTCCAAAACAAAACAAAAACGATAATGAAGATTTTTGGGGCACCGCAAATCCCATACCAGATGGCCATGACTCATGTCGGTGTGAGGGTGGCGTCTCTGTGCGGGCCAGATTGTGTCGTGACAAGATCAGATATGTTCGATTGACGTCCATTCGGCCCATTGGAGTGAATATCGACTAACTAACTAATCCATGTGACTTAAAAGCAGTTTTTGTCAGTGGACAGATGCTTTTGGCAGTGTTTGTTAATGCACCCACTGGTGCTGGTGCTGGTGCTGAGTCAAGCACAATATACGATGCGATATATATAATGGATATATATAATGGTTAAACGTTTTATTTTTTGTTTTTTTGGTTAGAATTTGGTTRTGTAAATTTGGAAAAAAMAAAAAAAAAATTGTTTGAATTGTATTTTTGAATGTAGAAATTGATCCAACTTGTTAAAAAAATCCCTAATGTACTTGGATTATACAAAYTTATTCACTCAAATCTGYATATCTAAYCAATTGTCCGAAATCAGTGGATGAATAGTTGGATCTGCAGATTTGAGTGGCTAAGTTTGTATAATCAGAGTGCCCCAGGGGTTTTTCAGCACACTKAATCCATTTATACATTCAGAAATGCAATTTAAACAACAAAAAATAGYCATTTTGTCCAAATTTACATCATCGGATTCCAGCGTTAACACACTCTTTCATCCCATGGAGTTTTAGGAATTGACCATTACACTTGGCAAAATAGATAGATAATTTTGATCTTCTAAATTASGGTTGATTACATTCTTATAATAGCTTAATTTTCTTTTTTCCTCTAACTCTTTATCACACCACATTTTCTCCTTAAATTTTGATTTGACTTTTTTTTAAATAGGATCTTTATTCTGCAAAATGGTGTCTTCCATGATTTTCCATGACTGGCTTTGAAGCAATTTTAGGAAGCCTCTTGTCTTCCATGTTGTTTAACTTGTTTTTATACATTAGGTATATAGTCATAGTGGTTCTCTCAATGGGGGAGAGGCTTGTTTATAAGAGGAGCATGAGATAGGGTGCATTTCCTTTAATTTTGAGATTATAGGTTATAAAATTCTTTTGTATTTGTTCTATCTTTCTCCAAGAGATAACGAGAGATACTACAACTCCAAACTTCACATCCATAAAAAATAACGAGTGTAAGAAGAGTCTCAAAGAGAAGTTTCTTCTTATCCCAACTCTAAAGATCAGTTGATTTACAATTGTTTTCAAGCTCATAATAAGCTTTCCATCCCACAATAATCATGTTCTCAATGTTATAATTCCAATTGAGCTTGTGGTGAATATCAATTCCAAGATATTTGCATAAAATCACTTCCTCCAAGTTGTTGTTGTCATATCAAAAATCCTTGAAGATTCTTAGTTGGTTTTCAAGATCATGATTACTCATTGCCATAAAAACTATATCATCTACATAAATAAGACAATTGATGACTATACTAGTGAGAGTAGAGCCGACACAACCTGTTTTTTTCAAGCCAAATAATATATATATATTTTTAGTAGAATATATATTCTTTGGCCTTTTACTAAAGAATATATATATATATATATATATATATATATATATATATATATAGTCTTAAATGAATTAGAGTGTACATTTTACTATATTATATTATAGGTAGTGTATATTGTAATTGCTTATGAGTTAATTTTTTTTTACTTTCAATTAGTTGCAAGTGATTGCATAAAGTTTTCAAAATTTCTTTTATTAATTTTAATTTAAAAAAAAATAAAAAAAATAAAATTTATTATTTAGAATTTGAAATTATTAATTTTTTATTTTTTTAATTTTATGTGATTTTAATAGGTATTGTTAGATTAGATTACAATATTTAATTAAAAATATTAAAAAATTAAAAAATCCCTACAAGTGCCACTTAGCCATCACTTTAATTTATTATTTAATGTGATCATTCTTGATATTTGTGCACAATGATATATTCGTACATTAATTATTATTTCTCATTTTAAGATATTTGAGCACAAGGATATAATTTTACTTTTTTTATATTTCTCAAACTCCATTATCATACTCTACTTTTTTTTTAATTACAATTCTAAAATACATACAACTAATATGTTAAAACATCTCTAAGAGGTATACTTTGTTGCTAATTTCACTTGTACTACATTTATTAAGGACAACATTCATTATTATATCCTCCATGAATAGATCTTGCATTATGATATTATTTTGTTCTATGCGGGAAATTTTTATGGGAATCGTGTTTGGAAATTTGAGGGCAACAAAATATCTTTTTAATAATAATTTTATTATTATAAAATAGATTTTTTTGCCCAAAAAAATTGTATTCTATCATCAGAGAATTCATACAAAAATTATCAGCTATTGATCTGCCACTTGGGAAAGTAGCAAAGGAAAAGCTTATCGGTCCAAACTATTTGATCATTGTTTTTAAAAAGGCCTGAACTTTCTAGATAAGCAAAGTATAGAATGAGCGGAGAGCATTTAAATTCTATCATTAAATTATTCATGCTCTTAATTTGACCAAAATTTGAAAGAGGACCATACTGGCTAATTCATCGGAGGGGTCAATGGCTCATGTGGAGGAGTGACCATTGTCTTCCTATTGCTCTAGTTTGTTGTTGCTGAAATGGAGGGCGAAAGACACGTCAGGACTTCGTGAAGAAGGAGGTGGAATTCATCAAGTTGGAGTTGGATGGTGCTTTGGGCTTCTTCCTTGGTTTGTAACATTTGCCCCAAAAGCATCTTCATATGCTAGTAAAGCTCTACCATGCACCATTATTTGGACTCCCTTCCACGAGAGATTCCAACGTCAGGGACCCAATTGATGATTCTCTCGTCCACTTCCTGAGTTGGAGTAAGAGTGAGCTATGTCCTAATGTATGCTTCAACTTCTTCGATTTGCTCCTGGATATGCTGCAGAATACCCTCTTGGAAAGTCGACGTTGTTGCTCGAGTTTCTTGTTGGACTCTAGTGGTGCGAGTTCGCTCATTTATGAGACTAGAGGAAGTTTCAGAAGGAGAGCCTCCCCCTCTGTTGTAGCTCCTATTGTAACCTTTGTGGGGAGCCATAATGCTTGTTGGATGTTGGATTAAGTTTAGGACCTCGACTATTTTCCACGGGTTGGCGGACCAGATGTAATGTTGCTTGGCATGCAAACCAGCTCGAGCCAAAGTTTCAATTCCCCCGCAACGAATGTTCGAAGGTGTAACACCCCAGGTTGTGAACCCCCATTTTAAATAATGTATTGTTACAATGTTGAGAGGCCTAAGTGCCCAAACAATTATTTAAATGGGAAGTATGCCAAAGAAATGTAATGCTTTGATCATTATTAAAAATAAACACATCGTTGGCTGCTAGACGGACAAGGACTAGAGTTATAGGGGGCTATGATTCCACAAGAGAGGGGGCTTGAGAGACTAAATGTTTATTCCTATTTTAATTACCTTTTTGCCTAAAGGGGGGAATCGGTTACGTGAGCTCCTTGGGGAGGCCAGGAGATTCTTGATTTCCCCATGAACATACTTAAACCCGCCCCTAGTCCAATTTTGGGGTGGGTCATTGGCTTGTCCGCTCTGTCACCTTTGTGTTACCTCATTCTTACCCTCATGCACTCCCATGCACTTACCTACCTCCTCCATCCATCCTCACTTACGTATTGGTCTCGGGAAGGGGGAATGAACTGCAACAGAATTAGCCATGGGATAGTTGGTTGTAGTGGCCGCTGGTGTGATCCAGTCGTGCCTTGAGGCCTGCATGTATGAGATGCAGTGGCTTGTGTCCAACATGGCTCACAGCTGGGAGTCCTGAGAGTTCCAGCATTGAGATTCTAGACCAGTTGCACTGGAGGCCCGAATAAAGAGAAGGATTGCCTGAGGGACTGCATGGCAGAGAAAGGTGGAGGTCCATTCTCTCGAGTGGTGCAAGATGGGTAGAAGAGAGTTGGGTACTTGGATTGTTGTGAGTGTTGGGAAGCCTGTGAGAGATTGAGAGCTGACTAGTTTGGGAAGCCAAGTTCACTCTAGAACCGTCCTTGTGGATTCATAGCCCTGGCTCGGGGGTGATGCTACTGTTGAGATTTGGAGCAATAGTGTATACGGTTGGGTGGAGCGTCCTTGGTCTGCAACCAGTTGGTGTCATCTTTCATAAAGATAAGTGCTCTCTGTTATGATATTATTAGCTGTGTATGAATGTTTTTCCGCTGTATATTAAATTATCGTAAATTGAATCTTTAGAACCTACATGCTTGATGGATATTATTGTGCATGTCGTTAATTCTCTTATCTTATGCATCTTTGATAAATAAAGAAGGTAACGGTATGAGAAAGAAGTCCAAGGGTGGGCTTGCAGGTGGCATACCCCGACCTGTGGTTGGCGGGGTATGTTACAGATTGGTATCAGAGCTTCTGGTTGAAACATCGAGCTGGTATGGGTTGGGTCTGTTGGTCAAAGTCTCATGGTCGAGATCGAACTCTGACCGTGAAATTGAAAAGCTAAGGAGGAATGGCGTTGCAGAAGCTACGTAGGAGACAGAACGTCATAGATCCTCTGTAAGGGTTCGAAGGATCGTGATCGTTCCTGTTGAATTCAGGAGTGATCGCCACTGTAGGATTAGGAGAGATCCAGGATCGTTGGATCTGAGGACAGGTGAAAAGGGGTCGTTCGATGAAAAGGAAGCAAGGTTAAGGTTGCGATCGTCAGATCCCATTGGATAGAGAGATCAATGACCAGCAGGCATTGCGGGGAACCAAGTTGCATGGGCGTTAATTTCCCAAGGCAATCCCGCAATCCAAACCACGATTTCGCCAAGGGGTTACGTGTCAGCATCAGGAGAATTGTTGGGCAAAAAGAGGGTTACTCCAAACCGTCGATGCGCGCCCCTGCAAATTGAAAGGCATGTAGTGACGTGACATGTTAGCGCTCGAGCGATGAACCTCTGAAGAGTCGAAGTAGATGGGAATCATCGATCTGTAGGAGGACACATGTCCACCGATCACGTGCTTCAGATAAAACATTCCGGGAAAAAGTGAGCGAGGAGGGGGTTTGAAGTTTGAGACTTCAGAAACTCGAAGACCCGAAAGGATCTCGGTCGTCGATCTATCGAGAGCCATGCGTCGCCAGATCCGGGGATTCATATGAAATCCAGTGGGGCCAGACAAGTTTTGAAAAATGAGATTTTTGAAACCCTAAGACCCGAAAGGAATCGTAGTCGTTGATCCGCGGGAGACACACATCAGAAGATCGTGAGCTTCGGACAAAAACTTTTTTTAAGGAAAAAGGTTGAAGTTTGAGATCTCTGAAGTCCGAAGCCCCGAAGTAAAAACATAGCTGTCAGATTGAGGAGGACACATGGAGCAGATTTGTGAACTTTGGGTGAAGACCTGAAGTGAATCTTAGTCGTCCGATCCAGGAGGACACATGGAAATAGATTGGCCAGTTCGGGAATTCAGAGTTCAGGCGAATTGGAAGTGTGCTAGTATGAAAACTCCCGAAGTCTCGAAGCCCAAAGAGCCGAAGTGGTGGGGCACAATGACGTTACCTGGAGGTGATGTGGACCCCAAAATTATGAAGTGACGTGGCTTGCGGGTGTCACTTGGGATGATGTGGACACATGGGATGTGTGCCACGTGTTAGTAAGTTTTGAGCATTTGGAGTATTGAAAAGTCGATTAGAATGTGACACGTGTCACCCACCTAATTGGGACACATGTTCGCTTCCATTATTTCACCACGTGGCGATAGATCATGCAGTCTGGAGACTGGGCACACTAGAGGGGAAAGATGTGACAAGTTGCGTTGGGTTGAAAAATCTCGAAAGCCCGAAGGCTGGAGTGCATCTTGACCGTTGATTCCAAAAGACACATGTCGAAGGATCATCAACTTCGGGTGAAAGCACTCCGGGAGAAAGTGCAGAAGGGAAGTTTGAAACTTCCGAAGCCTGAAGAGCCGAAGCGATTCACAGACGTCAATGTGTGGGAAGACACGCGTCGACAGATCATGAACTCCAGGTAAAAGCATTCCGGGAGGAGGCAAGCGAGAAAAGTTGAGACTCCCAAAGCATGAAGTCCCGAAGTGGATCTCGATCGTTGATCATGAAGGAGGATGAGGACCATTGATCTGGTCCTGGTTGAAGGTTTTGAAGTCACGAAGCTCCGGACAAGCGCTTTTTCAGCTAAGAGCAGGGTCATGGCCGTGGTCGTATGCAGATTGAGAGTTGAGGGAAGGAGGGATAAGGGCCGAAGTGGTTGTCTTCGAGACAAAAAAATGCTAAGGAATGATTTAGCTGCGGTTTCTAGTCGTGGTCCCCTAGGAAGGTGGTTTGAAGGAAGCGCTTGTGCAGGATGAAATTTTTTGTCAGCCTAGGGATAACATGACACTATTATTTTTGGAGAATGGGGATATGATCTCCAAGAACAAAAAAAGAAAGAGACCTGTAGCATGGTTTGGCAATTTTGTTTATCATATGCATAATTCTAACAAAATGGTCAATTGCACATTTTGCAGAATTAAGGGGCTTAAGCACATCAGCTCAGGATGCATATTGAGGAAAAGGAATAAGGTGAGGGAGCCTCCAGTCATGATAAGGAGGTTGAAGGCCAAAATACCATAGTTGGTAATGCAGAGACAGGGTCCAATGGATACAAGGGAAAAGAAGAGCAGGAAACATTAATAGAAACGGTAAGAAGCTTGAAGATGGAAGTGCAGAGCTACAAAGCAGACAACAAGAGACTGATGAGAGAGAAAAGTCAGATAAATGTTCAAGTGTTGTAGAGCTTGAATCAGTTGTAGAGGCAAACGAAGAAGGGATCGAACTCAAGACAAGAGGAAGAAGGAAAGTGTCATGAAAGGAGAAATTATTGTGGAAGAGCTAGTTATTCTAGAAGTGCTAGCAGAGCTCATGGACACCACTCACCTCCTTACTTAGAAAGAAAGCTTTATGCATCAGATGATCCCGTAAGCAGTCCAAAGGTGCCCCTTGTCAGGAAACAAAGAAGGAAATAAGAGGTAGATAGTTTTCAAGGAGAGCCGAGGAAGCTCAAGCCACCTTCCTTCTATGGTTAAAGAGAAAGGGAAGATGATGTTGAAGCATGGTTGCTTGGGCTCCGGAGATATTTTCAGTTGCATAACTATTCATTAAACCTGGAAGCCATGATTGCCACCTACCATTTACACGGGAAAGATGCAGTGTGGTGGGACCAACTGAAGCAAGTGGAGCATGTTAATGAAAATAGGATTACTTGGAAACAATTCAAGAAGTACTTCCAGAAGGAGTACCTCTCAGAGCATTTCTATGACAAGAAAATGCAGGAGTTCTTTGAACTCAGGTTGGGAAGCATGACTATGGCAGAGTACGAGAAGAAGTTCTTGGGATTGTTATAATATGTTAGGTTTATTGGTGATGAGAAAGTGAAAATATAGATATTTCTAAGTGGATTGCTAGCCTTTTATAAGGAAAAGATCAAGTATGATGAACCCAAGACCTTGACTGAAGCCATCACGAAGGCTAAATACCTGTATGAGAAAGGCTAGGGAATAGAATCCCTGCAAAAATATTGGAAGGACAAGAAGAATGTGAAGTCCAATCAGAGGAGGAAAGGATTCAAACCTCCCTTCAATAGGAATGAGCCTAATAGAAATCATCAAGATCAGTATGCTAAGGGAGATTTCAAGAAGGAAGATTCCTTGGGAAAAAGGGGAAGACCACCAATCCAATGCTAGGGATGCAAACAAGATCACCTATACAAGGATTTCCCACACAGAAAAGACAGAGTGAATAATGTGCACATCATCCAAGAGGCTACAACAGTCGAAGATATGGAAAGAATCTATGCATATTTAAATGATCGACAAGCAGAGTACTAGTCCAATATGATCAAGGTGGAAGGTAAGATCATAAATCAACCTGTTGCTATTTTGATTGATTCAGGAGCAAGTCATTGCTACATTGATCCTAAGATAGTGGATAGATTACATTTGGAGAAAAGTAAACTTGGAAAAGCAAGTTTGGTTCAGTTAGCCACTGGAACCAAAAGAAGAATCCATGATATGGTCAGAAGTTGTTCCATAAGTCTTAATGGCGTGAATACTAGTAATGATCTAAATATCATACCATTGGGGTCTTATGATGTTTTGATTGGGATGGATTGGTTGGAAAAGCATCATGTTGTCCTAGATTGTCATAACAAGACATTTACATGTCTTGATGGAAATGGAAAACAGAGCACTGTGAAAGGAGTTCCAAGACCGATCTCTATAAGGGAGATTTCGGCCTTACTTCTGAAAATATGTTTTAGAAAAGGATGTCAACTATATGCAGCTCATGTGCAAGAGCCAGATAATACGAAGGGGCGAAGCCTTGAAGATTTCTCGGTACTACAGGAATTTGAGTATGTATTCCAAGAAATACCTGGATTTCCACCAAGAAGGGAGATAGATTTCTCAATTGATTTAGTGACAAGAGTTGCCCCAGTGTCAAAAACACCTTACAGAATGAGCACACCAGAGTTAAAAGAATTACAAACACAGTTGGAGGAATTGTTGAAGAAAAGGTACATACATCCAAGTGTTTCACCTTGGGGAGCACCAGTACTTTTTTTCAAAAAGAAGGATGGAACCTTGAGGTTATGTATTGACTTCNACAAACACGGTTGGAGGAATTGTTGAAGAAAAGGTACATACATCCAAGTGTTTCACCTTGGGGAGCACCAGTACTTTTTTTCAAAAAGAAGGATGGAACCTTGAGGTTATGTATTGACTTCCGACAAATGAACAAGTACACTATAAAGAACAAGTATCCACTACCCTGAATTGATGACCTCTTTGATCATCTAAGAGGAGCAAATATATTTTTAAAGATTGACCTGAGGGAAGGATACCATCAGGTAAGAATCAAGGAAAAAGACATTCATAAGACAACCTTTAGGACAAGGTATGGGCATTATGAATTTGTAGTGGTGCCATTTGGACTGACCAATGCACCAGCTATCTTCATGTGCTTAATGAATGGAATATTCAGAAATTATTTGGACAAGTTCATCATAGTATTCTTGGATGACATACTTATCTATTCTAAGTCTGAAGAGGAGCATGAACATCACTAAAGATTGGTATTGCAAGTGCTGAGAGAACATTAGTTGTATTCCAAGTTGAGTAAGTGTTCTTTTTATCAAAAGCAGATCCATTACTTGGGACACATTATTTCAGAGCAAGGTATAGCAGTAGATCCAGAGAATATCGAAGCCATTAGAGGGTGGCCAACACCCAGAAATGTGTCAGATGTCAAATCTTTTATGGGATTAGCTGGCTACTACAGAAGGTTAATAGTAGGGTTCTCTAAGATTGTTCATCCCATCACTTCTTTGCAAAAGAAGGGAACTAAATTTGAATGGACACTCAAGTGTGAAAAGAATTTTAATCTGTTGAAGGAATTACTTACTAGTGCACCTATGTTAAAGATTGTTGACCCAAATGAAAGTTTTGTGGTATGTACAGACACTTGTAAGGAAGGACTTGGGGGAGTCCTCATGCAAAATGGACATGTCATTGGATATGATTCCAGAAAGCTTAAGGATCATGAGAGAAACTATGCCATGCATGACTTGGAACTTGCTGCCATTGTTCACACCTTGAGGATGTGGAGGCATTATCTCAAGGGGAAGAAATTCGAATTAAGAATAGACCACATTGGTCTGAAGCATCTTTTTGAACAATCGACCTTGAATGCCAGGAAAACAAGATGGCTGGAATTTTTAAGTGAGTATGACTTCGATATCAAGCATATAAAGGGAAAGAAGAATAAAGTTGTCGATACACTTAGTAGGAGAGTGAATCTCATGCATGCTACTGCTGTCAGTATGCATCAGTCAGGCTTGAAGAGCAGAATTTTAGATGGTCTTGTTACAGATCAGCATTACCTATAGGTAAAGGAAAAATTACAGCAAGGAGATGTACAACAAAAAATAAAGGAGTATGAGATAAAGGAAGATGGATCACTCATGCATAAAAATAGAATCTATGTTCCTAGTTCCGAAGAACTGAGGAATTTGGTACTGAAGGAAATGCATGATGTTCCTTATGTTGGACATCCCAGTTACCAGAAAACAATTACATCAGTAAGAAGCCAGTTATTTTGACCGGGAATGAAGAAGGATGTTGCTGATTAAATTGCTCGATGTATGGAATGTCAGAAGGTGAAGGCTGAGCATAGGCACCCAGCGGGTTTCCTGCAGCCATTGTTGATTCCAGAGAATAAATGGGAAGTGATCACCATGGATTTCATCACGGGATTACCCAAAACGAATAAGCAACAAAATTCAATCATGGTGGTGGTTGACAAATTAACAAAGGTTTCTCATTTTGTGCCTGTGAAGACAATGCATACAACGACTAATATTACAAAAATTTTCATGAAGGAAATTGCTAGGCTGTATGGGATACTTAGGACAATTGTCTCGGACAGAGATACAAAATTTACCTCCAATTTCTGGAGGGGATTGTTTAAAGGATTTGACACAAATCTAAACTTTAGCACAACATATCATCCCCAGACAGATGGGCAAACAAAGAGAGTCAATCGAATAATTGAAGACATGTTGAGAATGTATGTGATGGAGCCATCTAAGTGGGAATATTACTTACACTTGGTTGAATTTGCATATAACAATGTGTATCAAGCTTCATTGAGAATGAGCCCATTTGAAGCCTTGTATGGTAGGAAATGCAATACTCCAGTGAGTTGGGAAAACCCAGAAGATAGAGTGGTACTTGGGTCGAAGTTGCTCAAGGACATGGAAGACCAGGTGGTCAAGATTAAGCAGAATTTAAAGGAAGACTGGGATAGACAGAAATTTTATGCAGACACGAAAATGACAGCTAGAGAATTTAAAGTAGGGGAGCATGTACTTTTGAAAGTGAAGCCCAAAAAAATCTCTTTGAAATTGGGTAGTTGTACAAAGCTGGCAGCCAGATTCTGTGGTCCATTTGAAATATTGGACAGAATAGGGCTAGTTGCATACATGCTTGCATTACCTTCTTCCATGAATGTGCATAACGTATTTCATGTATCTTTACTAAAGAAATATGTACATGATCCTAACCATGTTATTGATTGACATCTGATTCAGGTAGAGACAGAGGGAGATTTTCAGGTTCAACCAACACGGGTATTGAATAGAAAGTTAAAAATGCTTTGGAATCGAGTTATAGAGTTGGTAAAAGTTCAGTGGACCTGCTACAGTCCTGAAGATGCTACCTGGGAGCATGAAGATGCCATGCAGGCAGAGTACCCGCAACTTTTTGAATAAATTTGAGATTTCAATTTCTATTTTCTATATGCACTAAGGACAATGTCAAAACAAGGGGGAGGAGATTTAACACCCTAGGTTGTGAACCCCCATTTTAAATAATGTATTGTTATAATGCTGAGAGGCCTGAGTGCCCAAACAATTATTTGAAGGGGCAATATGCCCAAAAAATGTAATTCTTTGATCATTATTAATAATAAACACATCGATGGATGCTATACAGATAAGGACTAGAATTATAGGGGGCTATGATTCCACAAGAGAGGGGGCTTGAGAGGCTAAATGTTTGTTCCTATGTTAATTACCTTTTTGCCTAAAGGGGGGAATCGGTTACGTGAGCTCCTTGGGGAGGCCAGGAGGTTCTTGATTTCCCCACGAACATACTTAAACCCGCCCCTGGTCCGATTGTGGGGCGGGTCATTGGATTGTCCGCTTTGTCACCTTTGTGTTACCTCATTCTTACCCTCACACACTCCCATGCACTTACCTACCTCCTCCATCCATCCTCACCTACGTATTAGTCTCGGGAAGGAGGACCGAACTGCAACAGAATTAGCCACGGGATAGTTGGTTGTAGTGGTCGTTGGTGTGATCCAGTCGTGCCTTGAGGCCTACATGTCTGAGATGCAGTGGCTTGTGTCCAGCATGGCTCACAACTGCGAGTCCTGAGAGTTCCAACATTGAGATTATGGACCAGTTGCACTGGAGGCACGAATAAGGAGAAGGACTTCCTGAGGGACTGCGTGGAAGAGAAAGGTGGAGGTCCATTCTCTTGGGTAGTGCAAGCTAGGTAGAAGAGAGTTGGGTACTTGGATTGATGTGAGTGTTGGGAAGCCTGTGAGAGCTTGAGAGTTGACTGGTTTAAGAAGCCAAGTTCACTCTGGAACTGTCCTTGTGGATTCATATCCCTGGCTCGAGGGTGACACTGCTGTTGAGATTTGGAGCAGTAGTGTCTATAGTTGGGTGGAATGTCCTTGGTCTGTAGCCAATTGGTGTCATCTTTCATAAAGATAAGTGCTCTCTGTTGTGATATTATTATATGTGTATGAATTTTTTTCCATTGTATATTAAATTATTGTTAATTGAATCTTTAGAACATGCATGCTTGTTGGATATTATTGTGCATGTCGTTAATTCTATTATCTTATGGATCTTTGATAAATAAAGAAGGTAACGATATGAGAAAGAAGTCCAAGGGTGGGCTTGCAGGTGGCATACCCCGGCCTGTGGCTGGCGGGGTATGTTACAGAAGGCCCGGGGCAATCTAATGGTTTAGTCCTATCACTTCCCTATGTAATCATTCTGGAAAGTTCCAAAATCTCGTTGGATCCGTTTCTTAATTGAAGCGTACCTCCTTTGTGCTCTCTCAACTGAAGAATTAAACGGGAATGGTACTAATTGTATTGAAGGTCGTGTAACTGGCATATGTCATGCGTACCTTTCCTCCTTCGTTTGTTATACTGACTGGTTGCTAAAGGGTTGGAGCATGAAGTGGTGGTTGAATGATTAATGGTCATTGGGATGTGTGAGTGTCGATCCCAAGTGCTCGATGTCATCGCCATTATAACTAATAGGTCAGGTGGATGTGGAGAGATGCTTGTGTGGCCGAGTTGACCCCTTGTCTGTTGTGTTGATGACTTGAACCCTAGAGTTGGTTGATTCCTCTGACGTCTTGTCATCCGCATGTCGAATGGTCACATCCACCTATGAGTCACGCTCCCCTGAGGGTATAAAATAGAATAGTTATTTTTACGGAAATAGTATTTGGTAATATATGGAATTAAAGTTAAATGTTATTAAAAAGTGTATGATTTCATTGAAGATAATTGGATATTGGTTTGTTTTTTAATTGAGTTAGATGATTCCATTAAAAATAATAATAATAATTATAAAGTTGGTTTAATTAAAAAAACCAACCATAATAAAAAAAATGAAATAATAAGTAAAGTCTGATTAATTAAAAAAACAACAATAACAAAAAAATAAAATGAAATAATTTAAAAAATTACACTTTAAAAAGTTGAATCCTTCTTGGTGTTTGATAAATCTGAGTTTAAAATCAATCTACGCTGATACTATTCAAATTGAAACTAGTCTTGGATTTTGCAATAAAATTTAAAATTATTTTTAATTTATTAAGAATTGGTCTTCCTATAAAATCATTATTTTGTTTAAATAATAATGATGAATCAATACTTATTGACAAATAATAATTAATAATAACGATTCTCATAACAATTAACAACCCTCTAATATGTCAATGAAATAAAAATAAATCATATCTTAAAAACCAAATCTCCATTAAAAACGTTTCTTTCTTAAATGTAAAGACATGAATTTGTTTAAATAATAATGATGAATCAAAAATCACTAACAAATAATAGTTAATAATATTGGTTCAAATAATAGTTAATAATACTGGTTCCCCAAATAATAGTTAATAATACTTGTTCCCCATAACAATTAACAACATGTCAATAAAATACAAATAAATCATATCTTTAAAACTAAATCTAGATGTTACCACCTTCCAAAATTAAATCATATACCAAAAATCAAACCTATAATTGTGGCAATCAATTTACCACTATTAATTGTGGCAATCAATTAAATCAAACCTAAGTATTAATTGTGGGAATCAACTTACCACTAACAAAAGACTAATGGACAAAAGCATCATTATTATTGAATAGAGGACAACCTCAACCTCTAGAGCCAAACATTTACTAATTTTGGAAGCGTCCACATTATGGGATGTAGGTAAACCTTCTTTAACAAAAAAATTCACAGATTTTTGAAAAATGAAAATAAAACTTGAGAGACGTGCCTTACAACATGAGGCTTTACCTACTATAATGTTTTAATGTAAAACCAGTGTTATAAAATAATGGTAAGGATCACAAATGAAAATTTGGACTTTTAAAATAAAATCTTCATATAGAGAGAGAGAGTTGATTACATCGACCACCACACAAGTACAAATAGAAGGAAAAATAGTTCAAACATTTAATCCTACACAATATTATTGCAACACGTCATAGATTTTTTTATTTACAAAGGTGAGAGAATTGAGGTCGTTGTTTTTTCATATGTAAATATTGTGTTTCTTTTCTCCATACCAGGCTTTAGTTTGACTCGAGCAGTAAAGACTAGATTGAGTAAAGGATATGCAACTCTTATCACCTTTGAAAAATAGTGTTTAGTATTCAAAAATTATGTATTGGTTACATTTAATCTTTTGTATGGTTGTTGTGAGGTTTGAGGACCATATTTTTGGACAATAGATTGAACCCAGTTAGAGAGGTTGTTTATCATAATGTTATCCAAATATTTTCATATTGAGAGGTCAATTATGTATGTCATCATCCTTTCAAAATTTCATAAAGCATCACTCATGTCTTCAGTGATCTTCTATGTGGTGACAATGATACATAGACCCAAACAAATGGGCAATTCTTAGAGTGGTCATCTCATGTATCCTTATCTTGCTCTTATTTCTTCTATGGAATTGGTAGGTTGTGGGGTTTGTTAGCATTGATAGTCACCCTCAGATTGCAGGAGGATGAGCCCAGTACCCATCAGAGTTTTTGGTGGATGTTGGTTTTATAGGAGTGGAGGTCAATGGACAAAACTCAATATGAATGATGTTTAACACAGAACTGGACAAGAAATGCACAGGGACGTGAGGGCCACAACTAACTTCAGTCAGTGAATTGAGTTTAAGTGTGAGCAGAGGGAAGACTTAGTAAGAAAGGTGGACGAGACTGCTATGGGCATCAGGCCTTCAAGCAGCTTGGAGAAGAAAAACTCAGAGTCAAGATCACTCTTAAGTTCAAGTTTCAGACACTGAAATGTGTCCAAACGACACAGTTACAACAACACAATGATCAAACCTACATCACCATGCAGCTACAACAACTTGACTAGATCCTCCATGCCTAAGCCATTCAATGTAAGAGGGAAAAAGATCACAAGGAAGCTAACTAAAACTGGTCACGATACCGCTGCAATCAAACCTACATTACAACAACATAACAACCCTCGACTGGATCCTCCATGCCTGAGTGTTTTAGCACAGTTTTTTACAAAGAGATGAAAAGAGGCTGACTTCTATTAATCTGAAAATCACAAATCTTATACATAACCAGAGAACAGTTCTGGCATCAAAAACCTTACAAAATAGGGAGTTCTGCTCAACCAGTTGACGATCTTAACAAAATATTAAAACTATTTATTTATACTCAAAACAATTCACCACTACTAAGAGCACGATCGAGCCCCTGCATTCAATTATTTTCGTCTTCATCTTCTCTGTTAGACTGTGTAGGCATTGTTTTGTCAGAAACGAGCTCAGATCAACATGGTTTTTGCAAGAAAATATGCTCACAGGAGTACCACGGGTTGACGACTCAGTCCCCATGGCCGGACCTTCCATACCTTCCATTTAGGGGGTGAGATGAGGTTTCAACCACCTCCCCCATTTCCATTAATTAATTTCATCGGGATTAGGGCGGGGCTAACGCCCCAAGAGTTGCCATGCACAACTAACGATTCTTCGAGCTTCATGCGGCATTTTGAAACCATGGTGGTCTCGC
The DNA here is from genome assembly GCA_032191745.1 of Picea mariana. Lineage (NCBI taxonomy): Eukaryota > Viridiplantae > Streptophyta > Pinopsida > Pinales > Pinaceae > Picea > Picea mariana. Next base: position 33,161 of record JASDQU010435396.1, read on the forward strand.
TCTGTAATGAACACGAGCAACCTCGACCTTTGGTGCAAGTCTTTGTGAAATCAACACCCTTTCCTTCGTGCTCCCAGAGCTCCTGGTGTCAACCTCTTCTTCATGTGACCCCGTGCCAAAACCTGGCGCTTAACTGCCGAGTGCTTCGCGAGTTCGCACTTCACAAGGTCAACGCTTTGCCCTTTGCCAATTTCCCGAATCATGAATTATCGATTCGCTTATCTGCTACCACGTCCCTCCTTCCATTTGATGACCATGATCTCTTCCTCGAAACTCCACCTCGGTCGACTCCATGCGATGGGGGCTAACCTTTATTCCTGGACCCGCTTTCCATGTGACCACGAGCTATTCCTGGACCCGCTTTCCATGTGACCACGAGCTATGACCATAGGCCCAATTTCTGGGTGCTTCGCGACTTTATGTTTCGGGTGATTTGATGTGGGCCACTCCTGACTCGATTGATTTTTGAACTCCCGAACTAGATCCTAGCGAGCGCTAGCTCCCTTCCTATGGACCCTTCCCATGTGACCTTCACTATGACCTAGGGCCCAAATTCCGAGTGTTTTAGGACTTTGCATTTCACGAAGTCAAAATTTATCTTACCTCCTTTCTTCCGATTTTTGATTCTCTGACTTCGCCAGTGTCAGATCAACGGTCTAGATCTAATCTTCCTTTGACCTGTGACTTTGACCTTTTTCTATGGTGCTATACTTCACACACTTTTGGAATTCCGCATGCCCGTACACTGTCGATTTGATTTGCCTGATGGATCTTTGTCGTTGAAAGATAAGCTTGTTTGCTTGCTTGCATTGAGTCCAGAACATACTGCTCTGAACGCTACGCTTTGACGCTTCTTGTGCAGACCACGAACTTGGACGACCTATTTCCGTTGAAAACTATATGTGATAACATTTGGCTCCACAGGGGATGGCATGCTCCCTGCGAGCTGCCAAGAACATGCAGTTCCAGTGCCTAGTTGTTGGGATATGGAGTTGAGCTCAAAACTTTCACAGAAGAAAACAGGGAAATATGTACACTGCTTTACTAAAAAACGAAAACAAATACATGGGCTCCAAAAAGAGCTTATTTATGTACAATCCTAGGCTAACTGATTTTTACAAAATGCTAGGTGAAAGAAAACTTCCACCATAGCCACCTAGATTGGTCGGTAATATAATTCTTTTCTTCACTGCAAATGATCCACAAAAGGTAAGGGAAGTATGACAGTAGAACACGAACATGATTTGGAACACCAACCATACCCCTAAGTGATGATAATATGAATAACCTTGTAGGCTCCAATTCTTTTGGAAAACACAGCACCATATATAACCCCACAAGGTCACAACATTTATAATCAGGAAAGCCCAATTGGTAAGAAATTACCCCCTGTCCTTCATTGTTGCTCACCCGTCGTTCGATGTTCTCAGAGTGTACAGGTGGGTAAAGGACTGATGCAGGTCGGTTGATCCAAGGTGATACTTGCTCATTTACAGGTTCAAGACAGGAGATAAACTACACCTTTAGCTCCTCCATTTCTCCTTTGTCTGCTCCAATAACATCTGCTAGCTGAGAGCAAGAAGTCTCTTCATGTATATCCATGGATGGCTCTTTCTCTCTATCATGTTGCTCTTGGTAGGAGATTTCGCTTTCATAAGAAGATTGGCAGCCTATGCTTTCTGCTTTTGAATACTCTTCAGGGGTAGGTGAGCGCATAGCTCTTTTATCTTACAAAGAGAAAAGAACAATATCTTGATTCTTTTCTTCTTTTAAATCTAATATAGTAGGTGTACTAGGGGTGGAAAATAATGCATCCATAGTTATGCCATCATCAACGCTATCATCAATCATATATGGAAGGACTTCTTCTTGGGAAATAGAGAGAGAAAACTTTTCATCTGTATTTGTAAAATACTCACTTTCATCCTTGCTTTCCCTCTCAATCAGATCTTCACCAGACTCATCACACGAGGAACACTCTATCATCTGCAGAATGTGGAGTGCAAGCCTCTTACAACAGTTATAAAAAATAAGATGAGCCGGGTAAATCTTCCCGTTCTACAAATTAAAAGCATCGTGAAAATCCTTCAAAGAATGGATACTAGCAGCAGGGAGAGATAGACACCATCCAAGAGCATCTTCTTCTAAAGAAAAACTGAACATCTTGATCCAAACATCCTCATGAGAGAAGCCCCGTTCAAGCATGCATACATGAAATTTTAATAAGTGCTCATCGGGATGGTCATGCTTGCTTCCTCTGAATCTTGAAAGATAATCATCCCATTTGTTTATAGCCAACACTGGATGTGGATAACCAGATATGGATGAGAAATTGAAAGGGGCAAAACTCTGAGCCGAGATAGTCGAGAGATGTGGCTCCTCCTTTTCTCCTTCATGTCTCTCCCCAAGATCAGTTTCACAATCACTATAAACAGGAACCATGGAAAAGCTCTGCTCTTCGTCGTCTTCGTTGGGATATCCGTCAAAAGTTGCTTGTTCTTGGTCAGTATCCGACATCAATTCTTCATCACAAGAAGGGCTGCCAAGAACATCTGTTTCAAGGACCGAAATATCCTCTGCATTTTCTTCATAAGAGCAACAAGCGAAACCTACCTCCAATCCCTATATTCTTACAGAAAAAGATTTTACCATCTCCATCAACTCCTCCGAGGTATCTCCTTCATTCTCACAACTTTCGCAAGAATGAACTATGTCTTGAACACCATCTCTATATTTCTCACAACAACTATGATGAATTAACTCAGAGGAATAAAACTTTTGACATTGAGTATTGAAAGTTGCATGAAACTCTCTCAGGGAGGAGATGCCAACAGAGGGCAAGAATCGATACCACTCAAGAGAATCACCGTCTAATGAGAACATGAACAACTTCATTAATACATCCTCATGATGTATCTCCCACTGATGCATGATATCATGAAACTCACGGAGATGATCGAAAGGGTTGTCATCTCTGTGTTCTCTAAATATGGGCAAAAAATCAACCCACTGATCCACAGTAGGAACAACATTTGGAGAACCAGGAACAACAGAGAAATTAAAAGGAGCAAACCTCCGAGCCAAAATCTTGTCCATTGTAAGCCAATGGAGTCGCCGATCAATTTTGGAACAACGACGTCGCCATTGGATCCTTTAATCATGGAGTCTCCATGTGAATGATGCGTAGCCTGAAAGTGTCTGGTCTTTGTTCACCATCAACGACTAGATCTGGTCATTATTGTTCTCCCAGTGAGCTTTTCAATCTGGGACAACAGTTAAAGCCTTCTCGAGAAAGTTTTCCTTTCTTGATAATTCCCTCTGGGTCAGCTTCAGGTGCATCCAGAGGAAACTGCGAAGTATACCTCGTGTGTCTTCCTCTGGAAACCACAACTGAAACAGTGGAGTCGAAGCAGTGGAGTTGTCAGGTGCAAGATGCAATCTTCAATGGTTATGATATCTAATCCACCTTCAGAATCAAAATCTCCTTATCATTCTACCCAAGGAAAAGTCTTCAATTCGTTCCCCGACAACGACGCCATGAATGTTAGCACTGATAGTCACCCTCAGATTGTAGGAGGATGAGCTTAGTACCCATCAGAGTTTTTGGTGGATGTTGGTTTTATATGAGTGGAGGTCAATGGACAAAACTCAATATATGAATGATGTTCAACACAGAATTGGACAAGAAATGCGCAGGGAAGTGAGGGCCACAACTAGCTTCAGTCAGTAAATTGAGTTTAAGTGTGAGCAGAGGGAAGACTTAGTAAGAAACGTGGACAAGACTGCTATGGGCATCAGGCCTTCAAGCAGCCTGGAGAAGAAAAAATCAAAATCAAGATCACTCTTAAGCTCAAGTTTCAGACATTGAAATGTGTCCAAACAACACAGTCACAATAGCACAATGATCAAACCTACATCACCATGCAGCTACAACAACTCGACTGGATCCTCCATGCCCGAGCCATTCAATGTAAGAAGGAAAAGTATCACAAGGAAGCTGACTAAAACTGGTCACGATACCGCTGTAATCAAACCTACATTACAACAACATAACAACCCTCGAGTGGATCCTCATGTCCGAGTGTTTTAGCACAGTTTTTTACAAAGAGATGAAAAGAGGATGACTTCTATTAATCTGAAAGTCTAAAATATTATACATAACCAGAGAACAGTTCTGGCATCAAAAACCTTACAAAATAGGGAGCTCTGCTCAACCAATTGATGATATTAACAAAATATTAAAACTATCTATTTATACTCAAAACAGTTCCCCACTACCAAGAGCACGATCGGGCCCCTGCGTTCAAGGATTTCCATCTACGTCTTCTCTGTCAGACTGTGTAAGCATTATTTTGTCAGACACAAGCTCAGATCAACATGGGTTTTGCAGGAAAATTTGCTCATAGGGATACCACAGGCTGACGGCTCAGTCCCCACGGCCGGACCTTCCATACCTTCCATTTAGGGGGTGAGACGAGGTTTCAACCACCTCCCCCATTTCCATTAATTACTTTCATCGGGATTAGGGCGGGGCTAATGCCCCAAGAGCTGCCATGCACAACTAATGATTCTTCGAGCTTCATCTGACATTTTGAAACCATGGTGGTCTCGCTCTGTAACAAACACGGACAACCTCGACCTTTGGTGCAAGTCTTCATGAAATCAACACCCTTTCCTTCGTGCTCCTAGAGCTCCTGGTGTCAATCTCTTCTTCATGCGAACTCGGGCCACAACCTGGCGCTTAACTGCCGAGTGCTTCACAAGTTTTCACTTCGCAAGGTCAACGCTTTTCCCTTTGACAATTTCCCGAATTGCGAATTAGCGATTCACTTATCTGCTGCCACGTCCCTCCTTCCATTTGATGACCATGATCTCTTCCTCAGAACTCCACCTCAGTCGGCTCCATGCAATGGGGGCTAACGTTTCTTCTTGGACCCACTTTCCATGTGACCACGAGCTGTGACCATGGGACCAATTCATGGGTGCTTCGTGACTTTGTGTTTTAGGTTCTTTGATGTGGGCCACTCTCGACTCACCCGATTTGTGAACTCCCGAACTAGAGCCTAGAGAGTGCTAGCTCTCTTCCTATGGACCCCTCCCATGTGACCTCCACTATGACCTGGGGCCCAAATTCCAAGTATTTCGAGACTTCATGTTTTACGAAGTCGAAAGTTAGCTTACCTCCTTTCTTCTGATTTCCGATTCTCCGACTTCGCCAGTGTGAGATCAACGGTCCAGATCTAATATTACTTTGACCTGTGACTTCAGATCTTTTTCTATGGCGCTATACTTTGCGCACTTTTGGAATTCTGCATGCCCATGCGCCTTCGATCTGATTTTCCCGATGGATCTCCACCGTTGAAAGATAAGCTTGTCTTCTTGCTTGCATTGAGTCGAGAACAGACTACTCTGAACGTTGCGCTTTGACGCTTCTTGTGCAGACCACAAACTTGGATGACTTGCTGCCCTTGACAACTATATGTGATAACAGGGTTGATTCTTGTTGGTATGTGAGAGCCTCTTCATTGCTTCAACACTTCTACCTTGATATTGAGACACAACCCTCACTTAGCTTTTCTTTCGATGTTTTTGATTCTCCAAGGGAGAGATAAATAAAGGCATTCATTTTGAGATCTACAAAGCCTATCTTTGATCCACATGGTCTAAGCCTAGAGAGTCGTTGTCTTCAAAGCTTCAACACTACACAAATGTATATTTCCATATTACTGATGGGTTCATCCAACCCCTTGGATACACTAGAATCCAGTGGTTGTGTAGCCTTAGGGTTCCTCTTACTCAACTCAGAGTTTTTTATGACCTTCTTCACATCAAGACATACCACCATATTCTTTAGGAGAACCACATTTGATAGATTTTATCCTTAGAGCCTAAGACCGAGGACCAATTTGTTTTCATATGCTCTCCCTTTTATGAGATCAAAGGATGGTTTTATTATCCCTACAAGGGTTCACTTAGCTCTCTCTAGAATTTTACATCTTATAAGGACCAAATATGCTTAGCCCTTTTCCTCCATGAAATGTTTGACCTTCGTCATCAAATTTCTAGAGGCAAGTCCCCTAGTGGGGAAAGCAATAGGTTAATCACTTCCTTCCCCCAACACTCTCACATTAGTATGAAGAGGATCCACAACCGGCTTCCAAGCTCACATGGTAGACCATTGAGGCAACATAGACCTAATGAGTCTCTTCACCCCGTGACCATCACATACTTATTTTTAGTCTTGAATGTTAAAATTTCTTTTCTAGGGAAACATGCTCCATCTAGGTTACATTTCTCTTATTGATCTTCCTCATTGTTCTTCCCATTGGGTTGCATGTTTTCAAATGTTTTGTCCTTCTTGTTGAAGGTTTATTTCTCCCTATTACATATTTCTTGGCATGTCATTTTTCACTCCCCTTGTCCTCTTTATATTGTATCTCTTACAGTCCCATGGATCAATGTAACACACCCAACCCCTTAAGTGTTGTTTTAGGGATGGGGCATCAAAATTTCACTTTTGTCCATAATATTGAATCCTCTTCTTGATATCTCCATCACCTTCTTCTCGTCAAGAGATTTCCAACCATTGTCACCATGCTCAAATCTGAGCTCTCGATTGGAAGTTATGCCCTTTTGAAGTTTTGTGAGCTTCATTGGTCAAAGGCGACATGGCACCCACGTGGGTCTATCTCATTCGTATTATCCCAAGATTCCTCGAAGTCTCGGAGCTTCCTAGCGCTCCTAAATCTATGGTGGGAATCCATCCACCGTTAGATCCACCGACGAGACATCRTCCTCGTTTAACGTATAGGGTTATGTGGATTCGGGGTTTGACACTTCGGCATTGAACRCCCCTTTTTCTTTCTACACACATATCCTCTAGAGTCCCAAAATCCCAAACTCCTGAAGGATCCTGAATTCTTGCCACATAGCTCTGGCCGTTGGCCCTTTTGGMTTATCTAAAATTCTACACCCCAAATCCCTGGAGTTTCAAATTCCTCGACTCCCGAAGGGTCCACCCTTACACGTGATGGTGCATTAAATGCAGAGGCAAGCACAAGTGGGTCCCGAGTACCCTGCCTGTTATTAGGCCAAGCGAGTACATGTCAGGGGGGATGACATGTGACAAGGAGGAGATGACATGTGGCCCCACCAATGGGTGACATGTGTCACGTTTGAATGGGAACATAGGGTCTACGAAATGCATGAATCAAGGTGACATGTGGCACGTCGAACATGGGTCCACGTCACCTTGGGTGACTTCAGTGCACCACGTCACTCTGGACTAACAACCTTCCAATGCCCCTTAGATATCACGGTCGAGGTGTGTCTACGTAGATCCAGAGATCTATGTCCTCTGTTACTTCATAACTTCGACATTCAGGGAATCCACCGTGTAACTTCCTCTTTTCTCTCGGAGTGATCAGCGTTGGGCTGACCATGGTCTATATCTAATGGTCATGGGAGATCTCGAAGCATCCCCGGATCTATGGTCTACACCACTTCACGAGTTCAACATTCGGGGGTTCCTTACGCTTAACACTCCTTTTCACCCGAAGTGGTCAATGCCAGACTAACCATGGCATAGATCTAACGATCAGGGAAGATCCCAATTTCCCACAAATCAACGGCTCACGTTACTTCGTGTGTTTATCATTCGGGGGTTCTACCCACCTAATACTCCTTTTCTCCTAGAGTGGATCATATGGTTGGGAGCGGTTCTCAATGGAGTCCCTAGATCAACGGATCACAACTCTAGCTCAAGGGTCCCTTGGTCTCAGTATTAGGCCACTCCTAGCAGTACTACATATGGGCGGATTATTCCATGAAAATTTTCCACACTTCCACTAGTTTCATCATTTTTTAAAACATGGTGGGATTTTCATCAATATTGCCACGCAAGTTCATCGCAATATCCACGAAAATCTTAATTTAACCTAGTCTCGATTTTCTTCGCTATAGCGATGAACTTTCATGGCAATAGTGACGAAAATTTTGCCTATCCCATTGGTCGGTGTTAATAGCTAGTTGAATATTTTATCTATATATCCGTGAATTTAAGAGACTTTGCGACACAATTGCTATAGTTGCGACACTATTCTTGGCTTTTGTTTGAGTTGTTTATTTTTCTCGTCACCCACCAGTTGAACAAATCCAATTCTTGATCTACATAGCTCAGATTTTGAACTTGCAAGGTTAGTATGTTATTTTTTTATTGATGTACTCATTTAACTTGTAATTTTTTTTTCAAATGTCCAATTTGCATTTAGCTTGTTTTTTCCTTGATAATATATTATAATATGTGTAGTACCATGTTTCATGTCTTTGGTTTTAATTGGATCTAGTTAGTATATTCTATGGAAAAGGGTATGTGGATTCCATAATATTCTAGGTTTATGTAATCCACATACCCTTTTCCCTTCAATTGTAGCTATAATCTCTCTCTCTTTTCATTGATAAAGATATGGAATTGCTCTTGAAACTCAACCCTGATCGGTGAAATGATAGTAATTGATTGCTATATTCCCTTCTTTAGCAAGGACTAATAAAATACATAAACACTAACCCTAAACTTATGTTAGGTATATATGTCGTTATTATATAAAGAAAACATTTGTGCACATATGGCCTTATTATAAAGATGTTATCTATGTCGTCATGATGTTGATCCTCTACACATATGATCACCTTATTATAAAGATGTTGACCTTATTATAAAGATGTAGGTCATTGTAAATAAACATATCATAATCAAAAGGAGTAGCCAAAATATAAAAAATTGACAACTTAATGTTTGGTATGGTGTAGGTAAGACAATTACTTGTGAGGACAAGGATTTGTCAAAATGAACGAAAATGATAGGAATCTTGCTCGGTTAAGAGCGACATTAGAGGCAAGGGGCAATGGAAAATTTTATTGCCCTTGCTATGATTGTAGAGGCTTGAAAAATAGAAGACTTTTAATAACAACAACCCAAAGACATTGTAGGGAGAAGGGGCACACCGAAGGGGGTTATGAATATCATCCCTTGGTAAGAGGATTCAATATTTAATGTATTCTCTGTAATAATCAGTATGTCATGAATTTTAGTAATATTTCTTATCGGGATTTTTATATTTTCTACACACACTAACTTTTCTATGTTGTTTTTAAATATATAGATGATTCCCCCAAAGTGTCGACCTCCAAAGAGTTATTTGCCAAGTACTAGCAAAAATACTACTTTACATGGAGATGAACTTCGAGATCAGAATATTGAAGCTGCTGATCAAGTTATTAATGATGATATGGATGGAGATAATGTTAGTGATTCAAATCAGGAAGATGAGATACATAGATTGATCCAAGACACATTTGCTCCAAAGGATGAGGACAACCAGGATGATAGTCATGATGTTGATCCTCTACTCGAGAAGTCACATCAATCTCTTTATGAAGGCTCAACAACAAATCTTTTATCTGCTATATTGTTGTTGGTGAACCTGAAGGTTTTGAATGGTTTATCAAACACATGTCTCACATAGATACCAAGGTATTTAATTTGTTAATTATTTATGCATGCATGTTCACAAATACTTAAAAGGTTCAATTTTTTCCTATATTGCTATTGTTTTCTAATTTGTAAATTAGTATATTGGATGATATATTGATGATTAATATTGTTTACATTGACTTATTGTTTAGAATTTTGTAGATTGTTAGGTGATGTTCTATTACCGACGTCAAATATTTTGCCACACACATATCAAGAAATATCCATGATTATGAAAGAAATTGGAATGGACTATTAGGCTATTGATGCATGTCCTAATGATCATATCATATATTATGGACAATATGCATTAGAAAATGAATGCCCACAATGTCAAATAAGTAGATATCGAACCGATAAAGCGTCAAAGAAGGTGTCTTGCAAAATTCTTCGTTATATTCCGATAATTCCACGTTTCCAGTGGTTGTTCAGGTGCTAAAATATAACACAGTTTATGGATTTCCATGCAAAGACCAGAAGTCGAGATGATGTTCTTGGAATGCCTGCATATGGTTCTGCATTGAACTACATCAAAGAAAAGTGGTCAATTTTTAAAGAATAACCTCGTAATGTTAGACTTTCGTTGGCAACTGATGGTGTCAATCCATTTGGAGAGCTTCGTTCTACGTACTCAGTGTGGCATGTTTTTGTTATAAACAATAACCTTCCTCCTTGGATGTCGATCAAGACATAGCACACAATGTTGGCAATGATTGTTCCAGGTATTTAATTATCTTTTATTTGCTTTAAAGCATGACAAAATATTTCATTTATTTGTTTCGTGCATGGTAATTATTTCTTTTATATATCACGACATCTAGATAAGTATAATTAATCATGCTATAGGTTGAACCAATCAGGTAGGTACCAGGTTAAAGATATGAACGTATATATTGAGCCTCTCATCGATGAGTTGTTGAAGTTATGGGTTGGCGTCACTATGTATGACATCTCTAGACCAATAGGGCAAAGATGATTTCAATTCCATGGAATACTATCATGGACAATCCATGATGCTCCTGGGTTAACACAATTTTGTGGTATATTGTTACTTTATTTTTGTGATTTAATATTATATATATTTTTTGAAAAAATCATGAATTATTTTAAATTGTAACTCTAATTTGATGCTACATTTATTCATATATCTTGTAGGTCTTCAAACGAAGGGTAAATTTGCATGCCTAGTTTGTGGTCCTAGGATAAAATCTCGTTGTTCAAGGAGTTTAGCAAAGGAAGTGTTTGATGAGTATAGGCACTTTCTGCCTAAGAACCATAGTTATCGAACTACAGACAAAGAAAAGTTCAATGGTAAAGAAGAAAACGGAAAAAAACCACGAAGAATGACACCTCGCCTATGGAAGTTGGAATATATTAGAAATCATCAAGGTATGCAAATTATTTATGTATGACCTATTATATGAATCTTTGGTTAATTTCATTAGTATTAATTTCATTTTGTCCCATTAATTAGTGTTAATTTCAATTTGTTGATGTTTCATGAATGTTGTTAAGTCACGAACGGGCTTCCATGAAGAATGAAAAGTTACTCAATGCAATTCAGTAGATTGCCATACTACGAGCACCTAGAAATAGTTCATTTGTTTGATACAATGCATATCGGGAAGAACATAACAGAATTGTTATGGCGAATATTAGATGGAAGGACTAACAAAGAGAGATTTGGAAAGATTTGTTGTGACATCCGAGAATCTAATCACACCTTGCAAAGTGTTATTATTAATTCTAATGGCGATGGCCATGAACAAAATACTAGTCTTCCTTGGTTATTGACGGAGCAACAAAGCAATATTGTAAAAGAGTTCATTCGAAAAATTAGGTTTTCGACAGGGTTTTCACTGAACATACAAAACATATTAACTAAAAAAGGTGATTTTGGTGGGGTTAAAACACATGACTGGCATACATTCATTAAGGTAATTAGTAGGTTATAATATATTTTCTTATTGGTACTCATTTTTTGGAAACAAATAATAATTATTTGTTTTTTGTTACAGTATGTTCTACCTTTATCTCTCCCAGACAAATGGTAGAATTGCCTCTAGACCATAGTGTGACGGGTGTGCATGCACACACACACACATATGCCCAAAGGCACTTCTACCATTTGTCTCAACCCTTGATCTCTTCTACCATTGGGTGCACATCCATTGGGTGCTTGATCTTGGTCATTAAGCATATGAAGCTTAATCCACCCAAGAACCATAGTCTATTAAATAGGATAGATGTGGTGGTTTGAGGCCTTGTTAATGGCCAATGAGACAAAGAAAATATGTCTAGGACCTAAGGCCCTTTTTTCCCTCTCTAGTCATGGTACACACCTTGAGACCTATTCTTATTATGAAAACGTACCAATGGTTCCAAATGAAACTATATTGCAACTATATTCTCAAATATTGGTGAGTGGTCAAATGAAACTATATTGCATCTTATGCAACTATATGCAACTATATGCAACTATATTGCATCTTATGCAACTATATTGCAACTATATGCAACTATATTGCAACAATTTTGTATGCAACTATATGCAACTATGCAACATGCAACTTATGCAACTTAAGCAACTTTATGGAACCTATGCAACTTTACACAACTTATGCAACTATGCAACTATATGCAACTATATGCAACTTATGCAACTGTGGAACTATATGCAACTATATGACGGATAGGTGTGGCAATTTCAACTTTATGCAACGAAATGCAACTATATGCAATTGTGTTGGTACTATATTTCAACTTATGAAACTATATGCAACTGTGTTGGTACTATATTTCAACTTATGCAACTATTTGCAACTTATGCAGCTATATTACAACTATATGCAACTATATTGCACCAATTTCGTATGCAACTATATGCAAATATGCAACTATATGCAACTATGCAACATGCAACTTATGCAACTTAAGCAACTTTATGGAACTTATGCAACTTTACACAACTTTATTGCAACTTATGCAACTATATGCAATTTATGCAACTAT
>JASDQU010435396.1:57450-71082 GCA_032191745.1 Picea mariana
TTTGAAGTGAGCGGGTCACAAGGAATTGTACCTGACCAACATCTGGAGGAAACAACCGTTTTAGACTTTGGAGCGAAAGCTCTTGGTCCATCTGAAAATCCAACCACTGATCTGTCGGCAACCATCATCGTACTGATTCACCCTTACGAGTGCTAGATAGTGTCTCACGCAGCAATGGAAACAAATGCTGTCACTTCTTCTAGGAATTCTTCAATTACCACTACGATTGTCACCACAGGAGATTTTCCACCTCCTAACCCACCGTCACCGGTCCAAGCCACCATGGTCTCGACCGTCTCTACATCAAACAGTGGTCCAATCCAGTCTATGGCGGCAGCCACAACTCCTTTCACACCGAGTACGACAAGCCCTCCATTCTCATACAGGATGCCTAGCTCAGGTACAAGTCCTATACTTTCCTACTCCACTTCACATACTTTAGGTCTGGGGGCAGGGAGCTCTAATGCTCCTCTGCAAGGACACATGGGGGGCACTTTAGCTCCTTTTAATGCTTTCCCTTACGGGGGAGGTCATATACCTCCTTCGTCCCCTTTGCTCAGTGGCACCCACCAGCAATCCACCGGGCCACCCACACACCATAGTTTATTTGGAGCAGGGAGTCAAGGACCACCTTCTCATAATATGCCGATAGGTTCGACACCATTTTCTTTGTTCGGTGCATTTGGTAACAACTCTTTCTTGTTAGCTGCTTTCCCGACTGGGGGCAATCCTGGTTACAAACAACCTATTCCTATGTAAGGAACTATTCCTGCACAGGGGGAAAACCCAGGAACTTCTTCCGCATCAGGGCCTTGGAATTCTTGGCAGGGATCAGTTCCCTCATCAGGAATGCCGATCTGGAGTAATTATTTTCACAACCAATGGAACCCCAGACAAGGTACTATGCCTATCCCCATGGGGTCAGCATGGGGCAACCCTTCCCAAAGTCCTCCGAATGTAATGCATGCCCAACCATCTACGTCCTATTTTGGGAATCAACTGATGATGTCTCCTCACACGTAAAACCCGTACGCTGGTCATGGCGATGGTTTTTACCAGAACCCAGGCCAACAACCGAACTTTTCCTAGCAACCTGGTGCCAATCAAACTCCAGGTCCCTTTTTCCATGGTTATCACCAACAACCCAAACTACCTTTCCTGGAAACATTGCATTTGCCAGACTTCACAAGGTTGTTGAATGACCCTATCTGTCACGATCCGCATTGGCCCCCTATGCCGACGAAGTTACCTTCGGACATACCAAAGTTTGAGGCTAAGCCTAACGAAGATCCAGGAGATCATGTGACCACCTTCCATCTTTGGTGCTCGTCTAACTCGTTGAAAGACGACTCCATACAATTGTGATTTTTTCAACATACTCTCATTAGGAGTACCGTGAAATGGTACATTGAGCTCGACCGCTCAAGATACTCTTCCTTCGATGAATTGGCAATGTCTTTCCTAAACCATTTCCAATTACCTGTGAGATACGACGCTGACACATAATTGTTGGCCAATTTCGCACAGACAAAAGCGGACCATATCTCTGATCACATCTGAGAATGGAGACACTGGAAGAGTTTAATTAAGGTGCCAGTCCCACCATCATTTATGCTCGAGTGGTTCTTAAGTATTTTGTCCCACAATTATCCAAAGACGTTGTGACGTCAAGAGTGTTTTCCAAAGAAGACACCATCATGAGAGCTCAACAGCTTGAGCTAGTCTATTATCATTCCGGTTTATTATACGAGATCTTGCCAGATGTGCCATGCTCAATACTTGATAAAACCAAACAAAGAGCTAGACCACATGCCGATGGTATTGTTGGTTTAGCACAAACAAAGCCCATTGAGCAACTGACGAAGCAATTGCAACAATTGTCTATACAACACACACTGTCCAGCCAAACCACTATTTTGGCTGCTCCCCCTACCCAAACGTCGGATGTACACACAGTGCAATTGACAAATACAAAGGCCACCCAACGGCCTGAAGGAAAGAAAAAACAATGAAAGAAGGGTAAGGGGGATAATAAACCCACTAATAATGCTGGCGGGGGAAACAATAAGAAATGAAAGGCGAGGTATCTGTGCAACCTGTGCATGGAAGACCACCCGAACCACCAATGTCCTCGGGTTGTAGAGGCCCAAAAKTTTGTGACATAGTAACAACCTGCCATGTTAACCAATCCATTTCAACATGGACAAAACCTAACCCAAGCTTCTACAAGCACGGAAGGGGGCAGTCAAGGACCCTCTCCGTCTTCGAACAATCYCGCATCCACGAATGTGTATATGATGRAGGGTGATGCTTTTATATTTACTAGAGCACATGACTAYAGTAAACCAAGCACTTCTGAGAAGGGCAAAGAAGCCGAACTCCCATATCTTCCTCTCCAGATCGAGAAGACTTTGGGAAAAACAATGACACGCATCCCAAAAGGTGCATTCAAGAAAGCTTCTCATAACCCAAACGAAAGGGYCGCCTGGAACTATTCTGTGGTGGAGGATTTGTCTCAAACCCCTTGTGCGATGTCCACTTTGGAGGTCCTCCAAAGATACCCTTCCCATAGGAAAGCTTTGTTAGCCTCTTTAGGATCTACCGAGACTTGTAATCTGGGTACAATCATGTTGGATACAACCGATGTAAAACCTTGCCTGCCTTACCACGTAGCATTTCAGATAGTAGTGGCTCACCCCACGAAAATTTTTACTCAGAATATTTTCCACACGGTAGTTGATGAGGGTGCCTCGACATGCATTATGTCGTTGGCATGTTGGAAGGCCATTGGATAGCCCATTTTGTCTCCGTCACCTACTCTTCTCACTACTTTCAACTGTCGTTTGTTCCAACGACATGGTATCATTCCCTCTTTCCCCGTGCAGTTAAGAGGGAAGACCATGTGCATCGAGGTAGAAGTAGTCGACGCGTCCCTCGACTACAATCTCTTGTTAGGAAGGAGTTGAACTTACGCCATGCAAGCAATGGTTGCTACAGTTTTCCGGGTCTTGTTGTTTCCACACGAGGACCGGATTGTGACCATTGATCAATTGTCTTTCTCCAAACCTGACCCTTCATTGGGGGTATCCATGGTCCCGATGATTGATAATCCCCAACCAGGTGTAGTCAATGTAGGGGTTGGTTTGTTCCCATCTTTGATGGGTACCTTTGATTACCCACCCCCTCAAGGCGATGTCAAGTTCATATCTGGCCACCATAAGGTTGATATTTTCCAAGTTTCGTCGTTTCGCACGACTTACTTCAATGATCCATGGATACTTCCTTCCCCATCAAACACGATGGAAGGCATAGGGAACCCTGGCATGTCCATTCCCTTGTCTTCAACTGAAGTAGCGTGCTCCTTAGTCCAGCAAGCTTCGACTGACATAGATCCAACTCCTGCATAAGAGTTAGATCCGATTCTAGAGCCTATTTGGGCTTAAGGTTCTCTCGCTGACACTGATTCGTTAGACTTAGTCTTGCCCTCTGACGAAGTAGTAATTGAAGCAATGACTAGTTTGGACAAACCTTGGGACGATCTCCATCACAGATCATACTTCCTCCCAGAGTTAAGCAGAATCGAAGCCGAAGAATCCACCTTAACTATGACTGGAGATAGGTCTTGTCCTATTAATCCCTTAGCTACACATGAGGTTTATGCCGAGGGTAATATAGAAACTATCGCTGAAACCATACCGATCAATATCTCCAGAACCCCTAGCGTCGTGGAGAATGTTTTTGTCAGATCTGACTGTTCCCCCGGAGAGATTCAAGTCTACACAGATCTATTTAAAGAATTTCGCGACRTTTTTTCTTGGTCTTACAAGGAAATGCTATGCATCGATCCAAAAATAGTCAAACATGAAATCGCAACTTATCCAGATGCCAAGCCTGTTCGGTAGAAGCTTCGTCCAGTTAATCCAAGGAATGTAGCAACCATTAAGGTTGAAGTTGAGAAACTGTTAAAAGCCGGTTTTATCTATCCTATCCATTTGACCCAATGGGTGTTAAATCCTATGCTGGTCAATAAAGAACAGGGCACGATTCATGTATGTACGGACTTCCATGATTTTAACAAGGCCTGTCCAAAAGATAATTTTCCCACACCATTCATCGACTAGATATCTGATGAATGTGTAGGTTGCGAGGCCTTCTCTTTCATGGACGATTTTTTGGGGTATAATCAAATACAAATCAAACCCGAAGACCAACACAAAACGACATTCATTTGTCCATGGGGTACATTTGCGTATCGTAAGATTCCCTTTGGTCTCAAAAATGCTGGAGCGACCTTTCAACGAGCCATGTCTTTTTCTTTCCATGATCTCAAGCATATAGTCGAGGCCTATTTAGATGATTTAGCATCTCGATCTTGCAAGAGAACGGATCATCCCACACACCTCCAACTTATCTTTGAGTGATGTCGCTACTTCCGGATTCGCTTAAATCCAAACAAGTGCAGCTTTTGCGTAACATCAGGACGTTTGTTAGGTTTCATAGTGTCAACAACAGGTATCATGGTCAATCTTCTTAAGGTTGAGGCAATAATTCAGTTGCCTCCCCCATGCACAATCCTTCAACTTTAGAGTCTACAGGGCAAGGCGAATTTTTTAAGGAGTTTCATCACCAACTCTGCCGAGATCACAAAGGGCTTTATGCGCTTACTAAAGAAAGACATTCCTTTTTATTGGGGCGATGCCTCTCAACACTCTTTCAAAGCATTGAAACATGCCCTCACAACTGCCCCTCTGCTTCATCCACCTAACTATAACAAAGATTTCTTATTATACCTGGTTGCAGCAGAGTCAACCATTGGCATGGTCTTAGGTCAGGAAGATGATTTGTTCTCAGAATATGTGATTTATTACCTGAGCCGAGGCCTAGTCGGACCGGAACTCAATTATTCTCATATCGAAAAACTTGTGTTGGCAACAATCCATGATATTCAATGGTTCCGTCATTATGTTCTGTTTCGAAAGACCACCGTCATTGCCATTGTGAATCTGTTTCAATACATGTTGACACGATGGGTAATAGGAGGAAAGATCAGTAGATGGATAGTCGTCCTCCAGGAATTTGACTTAGATTTCATTTCAGCAAAATCCAAAAAGTCACTGGTCTTCGTAGAACTTATTTCGGAACTTCTGGTTGAGTCAGATGATGTTATGCCCGAAGAGTCGCCTATCAGAGGAGATATTTTTTTGATCGCATCTTCAGATCCTTGGTACAGAGATATACTTGTCTATCTCCAGACTTTGAAGTGCCCCACCTCTGCTTCTAGTGATGAGCGTCACTTTATATGCCATCAGGCTAAGAATTATCTTATACTCGATGATACATTGTATCAGAGAGCTGTAGACTGCATCTTGCATCGATGCCTCACTCACAAAGAAGCAATTATCGTGCTTAACTATTTCCATACTAGAGCATGTGGCAGTCATTTGTCTGGGTTGGCAACAACCCAAAAGATTTTACGAGCAGGTTACTTTTGGCCGACACTAATCAAAGATTGTATCGAATCGGTCAAGAAGTGCCACCCATGTCATATCTTTTCTCGGAAGATGAGGGCACAACCCACTCCCATGTTTCCTATCATCATAGTTGGTCCCTTCACCAAGTGGGGGATTGATTACACTACATGCAACCCTCCTTCAGCTAGGGGGAACTGTTATATCATTGTAACCATAGACTACCTCACGAAGTGGGTCGAAGCTATGCCAACATTTAAAGATGATGGCGAGACTGCATCTCTCTTTTTATTCAACCAGATAATAGCAAGGTTCGGCGTCCCAAGAGAGATTGTCACTGACCATGGCAGTCACTTTCAGAACTAGATGATGACCGAGTTAACATCAAAGATTGTATTGCGGCAAGAACATTCATCACCCTACTATCCCCAAGCAAATGGTCAGGTGGAAGATGTAAATAAATCTCTTAAGACCATCCTACAACGAACGATCAACTCAGCCAAGTCAAATTGGCATTTGATGTTATACTTGGTATTATGGGCTTACTGAACATCTGTTAAGACTACAACTGGTTTCTCACCTTTTCAACTTGTTTACAGGCTGGAAGTAGTCTTGCCTATCAAATGTCAAATCCTGTCCCTAAAGTTGGCAGTATAGTTATTGCCAGACACTTCTCCACTTGAAGAACGATTATTATACCTTGAGCGACTCAATGAGCAGCATCGTGATGCGGCCCTGGCCAAAGAGGCTCACAAAAATAAGGTCAAGTGTCAGTATGATCGATCCATTTGTCCTCGGATTTTCTCTAAAGGCGACCTTGTCCTAGTCTATGACCAAGATAAGGACCCCCTAGGGGCAGGAAAATTCAAACCCATGTGGTTCAGACCTTTCATCATAAAAGAGATTCTAAAAAGGGGCGCTTATCGTCTAGTTGACTTTGAGGGAAATGCTTTGGCGGAGCCTAGAAATGGGCTCTACCTCAAAAAGTATTACTCATAGGTAGGTCACCCGAGGTAACTTTTTGTAACATATGTATAGTCTTTGTACTATTACTTTCTAGTTTGTTTTAGTATTATGCACATGTCATTTTTTATGTTATCTTTTGTCACTATGGCATATGTCAAGTGAATTAGAGGTGTTCATTGGGCACACAGATGGTGTGCCCGACACACTCGGAGGCTTGCCTCCGCAGATTGGGTAATTTTTACACCTCAAGGCCAGTTATTATCTTCCGGAGGTATATGCTTAGGTGACACCACAAACAATGTCGTCGAGTACAGTGCAGTTATTGAGTTTCTTCGTGACGCCCTGTCATTTAGTATCTCTCATCTCCGGGTCTATTTAGATAATCAATTGGTTGTGTCTCAGTTAAATAGAGTCTACCATGTTCATGATCTGACTTTACACCGACGATTCCTTAGGGTACGTCTCTTAGAATGAAGCTTTGATTATATTACATATTTTCATGTTCCTAGGAGATTAAACCAAGTTACAGATACTCTAGCTAATCAAATTTTGGACTGGCATCTCGAACACATATAAAAAGACATACACATAAACATGTAAAATACATTTTTAAAGACAAATATGATCCATAAGACACAAAAAGACATAAAAATTTATATACAATATCATAATCATCAGAGTACATAGGTGGATGCAAGCGCCTAAAAAATATGACCAGTAATGAGTCATGGGGCTTATACCCTCAAAAAATATATACAAGTGGTGCTCTCGGCACGTGAAAAGTCTAGAATAACTAAGGTCAGGGCTTGTGGGCCCTATTGTAATGATCAACAATGTTTTCCAAACATCGAAATAGTCAGACCCACGTCCGTGGTGCCCCCACTACATGAGGCTTCATAGATGGTGGTAGATCCTTAATCTCTACCATAGGGACTGTGCGGGTTAGCGAGGTAAAGTTTCACTTGACTCATCTCAAAAACCTCTCAGTCTCACCGAATGGAAGCTCTCCTGCTGTTGCTGGTCCCCCTACAACGGTAGGTGCGGCCCCTGGTCGAGGATGACGCTTATTCCTCGCATAATTTGCAGGTTGCACTAGTCCCACATATGCACATAATAGACACATATCTATCAAATACTCTGGTATAAAAAAATGATATATATAAAAAACAACATAAAAATTACATATGTTTCACAAAAAAAAAAAAATGATGCAAACTTACCCATCTCTCCTCACTCCTCGCCAGGAGGTACCAGTATCTTAGGATCTCTCGCGATATCAATCCCAGCATAAGGGTAATCCTCTATGACTGGGATCTGTCACGACAACCAAGCAAAGAAGTCATCATCAAAGGACTCATTGGTCCTTCCACCACCCTATTGTGGCAGTAATACTGCCCATCTGCAAACCGTGGGAAGAGAGGTTTGATGTCCTCATAGCACCACTTGAGGACTGAAACTAGGAATGATTTCAAAGAAGAAAGAGCATAGAATCGTCTTGAACCCGAAGTTCCTATGCGTCCACAACCGATAATCTGTCAGCTGCCTCTTCATACAATCCAGCAGTGTAGTGCTCCAGTCAAATATCTGTGCATTTAAGCACTAGACTGCACAGTTCATCTGTGCACGGGACACCTGATGTAGAGATGTAGAACCAGTCATCCACCCAATAGGCAACACAATCGTCTGCAATGATAAATCAATGATCTTTCTTATTGGCACCTGAGAGCTCGATCGGTCTGTACCAGCCTCACAATAAAGTCCTATCAATTTCGATATGTTATGAGGCCCCAAAGGAAATGTCTGTAAATTGACTGGTTCCCCTCTCCTGGAGAGGCCAGTCAAAAAATATATGTCCTATGTAGTAGGCACCAATGATTGCCCCTCTAACATAAATGCCTCTGCGTCGGGATGCCAATAATCAACCGAGGCATTAAGTAGCCTAGGTTGTGCTTGCATAAAAGGACATAGGAAGAACTTGAGCAACCCACATTGCATTAAGGCAGTGACAACATTGGGTTCTTCCTCGACCAACTCACTAATCTCTTCATGCTCTCTTTCCCTCCAATGAACATACATCCTACAAAAACCAAGTCCAGGAGGGTTAACCCTTACTTTTTAAAAATGTTTCCATTAAATAAAGGGTCCATGCGGGTTGTAATGTTGACAGTCACGTGTACACGCGTGTAGTTTTTCCTCTGCCCAAGTGTACATGTGGCATGTCATAAGACAACCCGCATGGACCTAGGGCCGACCTTTTAAAGGTCGACGCCCCCCCCAAAAAACTTGAAACTAAAAGCATAAATAAAGGTTTAAATTGCAAGAGGAGAGAGTTTATACTTACTTGGTCCAAGCAGATGGTTGTTTCGTCCACCGAAGCTCCCGGAATCAATTCTTTTCACAAAGGGGTAGTTTTGGCTTTTAGTCAATTTYTGAATTAAYGATGGTGATAATGAGCTGCCAGCTTCTATTTATAGAGTTTTTTGGCCCTTTTATTTCATTTTTCAGACCCTTTTGTCATTTTTTCTAAACTGAAAATTATTTAAGATGGTTCGGGAGTTTTCTTTGGATGATCAAAGGAGGWATTCCTTTGGGTATTTGGAATTTTTTTTGAGATTTGGGCATTTGGATGGTCCTCTAGTAAAAGGTCATTTTTTCTAGCTCGTTGCATTTAAGTCAGGATTCCACCCCCACTTTCTGCATCTCGTTGTCTTTTCCGCTTTGCCATAGGATCGATCCCACCGAGTTGCGACACAGAACCCTCATTACTGCTTTAGAAGTGTCGTAATTTGGTGGTAGAGCCTACCATAACATGGATGCCCTAGGTAGATCTTGGTTGCATGACGATGTCCATGCTATCACTAATGACTATAGGCTTGGGAGTCCTCCATAGTTTTTCCTGATTACGAGTTTGAGCCTCATTTGCATGATTCCTTTTCACTCTTGACCTCACCCTCGGGACTCCCAAAAAACATAACGGGTATTCTTTTAAGCCCTTTTCATACCCTCTAAAAATGAAAACATTGTCGAGCGATCTTGTGGCCTTTCACGCTCATTAAACTGAAATTTGAAGTCATGTCTATCCGACGATAGTTTACCCCTTTTTCAGTTCAGACGGTCAACTGTACGAACAAAGGTATACTCTAAGGAACTTCAGTTCTTTAGAAGAGTACCCTCAGGTATAATTTTAACCCTTTTTCGGGCCCGAGGGACTAAATGTATGAAAAAGGAACCCTCAAGGAGTCCATAGTTAAGCTCTTTTCACACTCCCTAAAATTGAAAATATTGTCGAGTGACCTTTTTCTTTCACACTCTTTAAAATGATCCAGAAGAACATTCCTGACGGAGTCCATAGTTAAGCTTTTTTCAGAATCCTTAAAAATGAAAAAATGGCTGAGTGATCTTGTCTTTATCACACTCGTTAAAATGGTTTTGAATAGATGTCTTTTCAGTGCTAATTTACCCCTTTTTCAAATCGACTAGACTACCTTTGAAAAAGGTACCCCAGTGGAGTCTCTTTTTACATTTTTTAGCCTCTCTAAATATGAAAAACCACCGATCTTACCTTCTCTGGGCTCGTTAAACTTACATCAAAGGACATTACCATTGTGTGTTTTATTAATCGAATTTGCATACCTGTGTCTTTGGCCTAATGCCGGCTCCATGTTGCTCTCAACTGAACCATCTAAAGCATCCCTTATATGCAAGCCCTGTAGCACTCTGCCTCTGCGTCTGGACACCTTTGGACCCTGGAGGATTTTTCCCAAGTGTCCTTACTTTGAACATCAGTCTTGTCCTTGCACCTCGAACTTGTATGTTTGCAACACTCATCCCTCCTTTGTAACATAGCATTATTTTATTCTTTTTCAAAAATTATTGAAAAAGACAAAAAAAAAATCAAATATACCCCAAAAAGAGGAAGGGAAAAGTATTTTCTTTTTATTGGCAGCACAATGAGTCACCCTTGGATAAATCACATTGGTCCTTTTGTTCATCAAACCCTGGGATTGAATATGACCTTAGGAAGTTGTTCTCGCTACATAGATCTGTGTCCTCCTCCGTTTGGTTATTTTTCCAAACATATGGATAGTTTGTGTCACCTCTTGCCTCGTGAACTTATGTCAATGCCATGCTTCCTGAGTCTCATCATTTGTCCTGCTATTGTCCAAGGGAAGTTTTTACCAAGCCTGAGTTGACCCCTCTGTAGTTTGTCTCTTGCCCTCATGCCCGACCATCCTGAACGTCCAATCAAGTCTTTGTTCAAAATCAATGAAGCCTTCAGTCTGATCATCAAGATTATCTAGTCCATGACCGACGAGCCATCGAAGACCTCTGGGCAGTGAAGTCATACACTCATATTACACTCCTACCCAAGTTTTGAAGATTTTGAAGTTGTTGCTCGAGCTCTAAATACCTCATCTCCAGTCATCAGGCCTTATCAACTTCTAGAAGATGGACACTCTACATGTATATCTTTTTTATTTTGAGATGTAGCTCCACTATGTATTGTTCACGGATACACTTTATATAGTTATATGACATGGATCTACAGTGTATTTGATTGGTAGCCATGATTTTATTTTATATCGAGCATGGGTATACCCGCCTTGGTGAGACAATTATTATTTTGCAGACATCAACTCTCGATTTCCGGTCCCTGGGCTCATTTGTTTGGCACATCGGTGAAGATTGTTAATGTATTTCGACCATTAGATGCTCTTCTAACCTCACACATTAGGGGGCATCTGTTATAACCCTAATTTTCACCAGACATGCTTACCTGGCATCAGGCCATCTCAGATTCCTTCTTTTCCAAAAAACTGATGAACAACTCTTCTTAAAAAACCCCTTTTATAAAGGCCCACGTGCCCTGCTCCATTACTGAATGCGTGTACATGCTAGCTGACCCAAGACAGCTCACGTGTACCTACAAAAGCACGAAAAAAGGAAAGTTGCTGACATAACACACATCTTTGGGTAAGTTAACTAAACCTTTCAACCATGCATGGTCAGTCACTCGACCAAATACCTAGCTTCTTCTAGCCTATAAAATAAGGGTTAGGGGTCCCATTTGAAAGGAGGAGAATCATAGTAAAGAAACTATACTTGATTAAGCATTCCCTTTGNTTCAGCCATGCATGGTCAGTCACTCGACCAAATACCTAGCTTCTTCTAGCCTATAAAATAAGGGTTAGGGGTCCCATTTGAAAGGAGGAGAATCATAGTAAAGAAACTATACTTGATTAAGCATTCCCTTTGCCCCAACCTTTAGCCATCCTTGTGCAAAGAGAAATATAGAGCAAAGCAGTTGGAAGACAGTGGAAGAAGAGCCCAGTACCAGGCTCGAGGAGCAGTAGCCGACTTTATCATTGTAAGGTATCATTGTGAAGTTAATAAAATAATTACTTTTCCTGTCCTGCCATATGAGATTGCCATTATTGGAATATTGATTGTATGATTGATTAAATCTCTAACCCGTTAGTTCATAGATCAAATGCATGTGGAGTTCTTTGTTTGTCTTTAGTGAATGTAGGTCATCATTGGGAGGAGAGTTGCAGTCAAAGAATGACCAAGCGCAAAAAGGGATCGACATCGAACATGAAGAATAAGGTACGTCAACTTAATCTCTTGAGCCTTGTATTTACATCTGAGTAATGGGGGTCTAGGCATGGGATGATGGTAAAAAGTAAGAATCTTTAGGTCATTTCTTCATGCATGATAAAACCCTTAGTGCTATTCCGTAGGAGGGATTTCCCACCCACAACACACATGTTCGTGGATTTTTCTTTTTAACGAAGTTCACATATTTTCCCATTGATCAATTTTCTTAATTGATCCACTTTGAGGGCTAAAATTTCAAGTTAAAGTGAGTACAATAAAATATGAGACAGTCATAAGTGGAGGATTTGAAGTGAGCAATGAATTGTGCAATTAACAATGTTGATATATATATAAATGACAAACAATCTTCCCAAATACTGGGATTTTATAGCCTCACAATCCTCCTTCAAGCCTACAATCATCTCAAAAACTCGAGACTTGCATATATATACAAGTTTTGTAAGGTTTTAACCATTTGTCAAAATTTGAGCTAGATGTAGGTAATCCCTTATATTCTTCAAGTACATAAGAGTTTAACTTTATAGCTATGGTCAAATAAAAACAAACTAGAGGTCTTAAAGGAAATTGACCATGCGGTTTTGTATATATTTATCATACTTGATTACCGAATCAAAATGTATTGCAGGATAACATTCACATGAAGTATGGGCTTTGTTGTGACTTGGATTGTGCAATTAACAATGATATATATAAATGACAAACAATCTTCCCAAATATTGGGATGTTATAGCCTCACAACAAATGAACTAATGTTTTGATTATATGCTTGGGATACCCATGCAATTGTAAATAAAGGATAGAATTTTCTTCAACTTATATCCATTATCATCTATTATAAAAGCTTATGATTATAAAATCTTATGATTTGAGTTAATTGTTTTTTGTTTTCCCAACAAATAATTCATGTAGTACTTCAATGCCTAAACTATGATGTACAATTCCTTATCTTATTTGGGTATATTATGATTGCACCAACAAAAGTTTAAAGTGTTATGTTATCCAACTCCTTCATTGTATCAAAGGTTCCGCCATTGTGTATCATGCGAAATTTGCTTTGATTTCAAATGAAATTGCAAGTTTCATTAGATTTAATATTGATGCATTACAATTATTTCAAGTCAAAGCTTTAGTTACTTGGTTTTCAATTGCAATAAATTGAAAGGTTATACTTGCCTTTTCTAATGTGCATTGAAGAGACACTTCATTCCTAAATAATTTGCTAACCTCGTGAATTACCTTGGTTCAATTAAATTATCTGGGATCAACCAATTTACGACGAATTTTATATTTCTTAGGTCAATACACAATTCACATCCTCTAACTACAAAATCCATACACAATAATAATTGTTTTCCAAGCTCATATTTCTTCATGTTGGCTTGCAATTAATTGTGTTGAAGGGTTAAAATATCATCTCCAAATGTTTCAAATGATCTTCCCAAATCTTGCTAAAAGTCAAAATATCATCCAAGGAGGCTACAATAAACAAGTTCGAGAAATGGTCTTAAGATATCATCCATCAATCTTAGAAGTGTTGTCATAGTATTGTGTAATATAAATTGCAAATGACTCACTCATG
>JASDQU010435396.1:76456-101270 GCA_032191745.1 Picea mariana
AAAAACAATTCTCACATGTTTCTATAGTCATACAACCATCATCACTATAATGATGTCAGAACATTTACTTTCATTAATAAATCAATCTCTCGTACCAGAGGAATACGATAAACAATAAGGAAGGGGTCAAGGAACTCTTCCTTTGTCCAACTCCTTCTACACAACCTTGGACTTCTAGTCCAATTGAGTTATTTTTCCAAGGCCTCACTGCCCTTACTTATCATGGATTAACCAATCCTATTCATTCAAACTTACTTATTTATTTATTTTTCGTTTTTCAATTGTACTTGTTTCCACGACTTCTCTTCTAAGGCTTACAAATTTGTTAAATAATTCAGAGTTTTTAGGGTAAGAAAAAGTATTCTCCCTTTTCTCCTTCCTTTCTTATGCAATATACTCCATGCTATGATCTTCCTAGTCTTTTCCTTGAGCAGACTTGGTTAGGCTCACCTTAACCTATTGGATACATCAACATGCTCCAATAGAAAAAAAAATTGTTCATAATGAATCATGAACCTGTGCATTCTGCACATTACCATTCAATTATCAGAATGGTCAACATTCATTCGTTAGTCTTCCACTCATACATTTTGTTTTAAAATGCAATCCAAGATTCTTATATATATATATATATATATATATATATACTTACATCCCACTGCTCAATTCTCAACATTCATTAAGGTGGTGACTTTGTTCTCCTGACAGAGTCTTCAAACAGTTCCTCCACAAGGAACTCCTTCAGCATGCAACTTCCTTATTGCCTATCCTTCACTATATGTGATGGACTCAACCTTGAGTTAGATTCAATTGTTTACCAAATATTCCAGAAGGAATATAAACATGCATCTTTTGATTAAAATCATTTAATTCATGATTGTTCTCAATCATTCTCATGTGATCCTCAAAGGCATAATCATTTCGCCTCTTATCAATGACAACATAGCATCCTTGATCAATTACTCTTTCATCTATTTATGCTAGCCTTTTCTGAGGTAATGGAACACATTCCCCTCAAGCTATCATTCAAAATAGAGTCAACCATGCATCCATGGTATTCATTCAATCTTTGCAAGTGAAATTTGTGCCTTACATTTCACTCATCCAGGCATTCATACCATGCCTTTAGTATACATACATTCTTACATCATACATGTGCATCACTTGCACATTTAATATCACTCATTCATATCTATTCAATCTTAATATCAGTCTTCATGTCAAGAAACCTCACAATGCATTAAATCCATGCACTCAAGCATATACACACATAGCCCAAACGTTCATCATGCAAGCTCATTGCTTGCACCTTTTCCATGTCATTCATACACATGGACATATCAGATTTCAAAATTCTTCTCCCAAGGATCTTGTTGTCATCCTTATGGTAAGTCTCATAGAGACACTCAACACTGAGCTTCCCTCTCAGTTGAGAGATTGCAGTCATATTATTCTTTTAATCATGTATACACATATTCATATATATGTAGGTGCATCACTTGCACCTTTTTACCTCATTCATTCACATTGATATTTTAGTTTTAATATCATTGGTCTTTAGTGAGGGCGTTATCACATATTCTTGCAGGGGGATGTTTTTCCTTTGGATTTGGCCCTTGGGTTACAAAATGAGAAAGAAGGGGGCTTAAAAACCCACAAATGTGTGTCATCCAAAGTCGGGCACGTTGTGTTAAGAGTCGTGCAAATCTCAGCCGCTAAGATCTGCGCGCTCAGATCTGTGGTCCTTATTGCACATCAGACTCCCCTGACCTTCTGCCTTTAACGAGGGGGAGGGGGGGTCTGAGTTGGTAGTTTTGCAAGTGTGGTTCCCCCACTACGTGTCACCCTCACAGTAACTCGGACCCCTCGGTGCATTACCACATACCACCTACCCCCCCCCCNTTATCCTTCTTACCACCTCCCTTTACCGCCATTTCGCCTGCTGCCACCCATCTTCTACTCACATCACTCGCGCACCTGTTCCCTTCCCACTGTCACGTCTCCCCTCTTACCTCCCGACATGTGTCTTCCACTCTCACTCCATGTCGCCTCTGTCGTGGTTCTCGTGTACCTCCTGACTCCACAATCACCAACCTCCATGTCCTCTCTCTTCGCCACATCATTCCCTTGTGCCTTTACACATCAGCTCCCAAGTACTAGTGCCCACGTTTCCCAGTCACCGCTCAGCCAACTACATCATTCCACTTGGCCTCCAATCAACCGCCATTCCATGCCAGTTTGCGCCGATCATCTTGTTGGCTCCCCATCATTAGCGTCCACGTTCGCCTATTAGTATTATCTGCAAACGTCCAGTGAAGATCCAAGTGGCAGAGTTTCAGAGTACGACCAACATGCTTTTCCAGATGTCATGTTAACTCAGGCTCATCCCGATCCCGATGCAGGTAGTTAATGAAAGTGAGAGATGTGGTTGAAACCTCGTCTCACCACATAAATGGAAAGCCAGAGAAGGACCAACCATGGAAGCAAAATGTCAACCCAGACTGACATGAGATCGCATCTGACAGGGAGCCGCATGGGTAGTCTGACAAATGGCTGCACGCACAGTCTGCAGAGGAGTTTCAGATGAAAATATTTGAAAATATTTGACTTGATCACACAAGTGGATGTGGTATTTTATCTGAGTATATGTAGGAATTTTTGATATTTTGTTAGGGGGAATGGTTGATCTAGGCTCCCTACTATTGTAATATTTTTGTGAAGAACATTGGTTCTCTGGTTATGTATTTTTTTTTGAGACATATTAGTTAATCTAAGTCATCTTTCTTGCTCCATATTATTTGCCTCTGATATTGAGAGAGTTCATGATTGACTGATTCACATGGATTGTTATGACTGTATTATGATAAATGTTATATTATAGTGTTGTTATAATTTCTTTCAGTTTCTTTGAGATTTGAATTCAAGAGGATATTGTGTTTAAGTTTTTCCTCCTTAGGCTGCTAGAAGACCCGATGTCCACAACAGACCTCTACATTCTCCTCACCAAAGTCTTCCCTCTCTTCACCCTTACTCCAACTTACTGACTAAAGTTGATTCCAGACCTCAAATGCTTGTGCATGCTAGTCCATATTTATTACTTAGAACATTATTACCATTGAGTCTGTGCCCATTTGACCTCCTTAAAACCAACCTGTGACATAAAAATATGATGGGTATTGGTCTTACCTCCAACACAATCTGGAGGTGACTTCTAGTACTAACATTTATGGTGTCATTGTCGGGGACGAATTGAAGACATTTCCCTGGGTAGAATGACAACGAGCTTCTGATTCTAAAGGTGCATCAGATATCAAAACCATTGAACATTGCATTTGCACCTGGCGACTCCATTGTGGTGACTCCACTGTCTCAACTCCACGGTTTCAATGTGGCTGCCTCTGGCTACAGCTATAGCCCCTGGGAGAATTGATTGGCAAGTCCACTAATCTAAAATGGAAAAAATCTTCGCTCGAAGGTTTGCTCCTTTTAATTTTTCTGCTGTTCTTGGTTTTCCTAATGTTGTCCCTACTCCAAATGAATGGGTTG
Source organism: Picea mariana (assembly GCA_032191745.1). Taxonomy (NCBI): domain Eukaryota; kingdom Viridiplantae; phylum Streptophyta; class Pinopsida; order Pinales; family Pinaceae; genus Picea; species Picea mariana. Next base: position 80,003 of record JASDQU010435396.1, read on the forward strand.
ATTACTTGCCCATATTTAGAGAGCATAAAGAGGACAACCTTGCAGAGCATCTCCATGAGTTTCATGAACTCATGCATTAATGGGAGATACATAATGAGGATGTACTTATGAAGATGTTCATGTTCTCATTAGCAGAATATCCTTGTGAATGGTATCACTCTTTACCCCCTACTAGCATCTCCTCCCTGAGAGAATTTGATGCAACTTTTGTCAAAATTTTTATTCCTCTGAGTAAATCTGTCATAATTGTTGCGAGGAATATAAAGACTGTATTCAAGATATGGATGTGTCTGATGGAAGATGTGAGGATGAAGGTTTTGAAGATGAAGGAGATGCTTTGGGTGAGTTGGTGGAGCAGGTAAAATAACTTTCTGCAGAATTAGAAAAACTGAAGGCAGAACGTGCTTGTTGTTCATTTGAAGGGGACGCAGAGAGGTTTACAGTCCTAGGAGTAGATGTTCTTGGCCGCCTTGCTCATGATGGTGAGGTTGAGGATTGAATAGCCATAGAGGTAACATATTATTCCCTTGATGCACCCTCTGTCTTGGATTTAAATGAAGAAATAGTTGTATATTCAGATGAAGAGCAGTAGATCCCTGCATCAATTTTTTATGACTTGGGAAGCAACCAGCCTGTGTATGACAACTATGAATCAAGTTATGCGCTCGATACGCAATATTTCCAAGAACATATAGCAAGGCCCTGTACTCTATTCATTAACAAAAATTATCACGAGGAAATCAACCATCCTGGGCCTGCAGAAGACACCAATAAACAGTTTGAAGAGTAGATCTTTCCCACAGTTCCTGTTAATGATGATTATGAATCTGACCCTTGGGAGAGCCATGAAGAAAAAGAGGAGCAGTTGAAGGTGCATTTTATAGCCTTCCCAGAGCCTGTCAGTGAGCAACCACCACCTAGGATTAGTCAAATTTCATCAACTTCTCATCCACCTGTGCTTACCAGAGATATTAAGCCATGTGAGAGTAGCTGTGGAGCAGATCAAGCTGTCTGTTACAAATTTTTGGAATTTTCCACTTGTTCTATGAGCCTGTCAGTGAGTACATGGAGCTTCATTTACTTCATGCCTTGGAGCCGCCTAGATTTATCTCAACTTCAGCCTTTGGAGAAAAGATAACAGATGTAACCGTTCTACTGTCACGATTGCATCGTCTGTTATCATTCGCTGACAGAGTAAAAGAACTTCTAGTCAGGAAGTTACTTGAATGGATATGGTGGAAGATCACTTTCACCTAGCACTGTGTAAAAATTAAAGTAGTTTAGGACTATACATAAATAAGCTCCTTGGAGCATGTGTGTTTATTTTCATTTTTACTTATCGGCCTGTATTCCTCAGCAGGGCGTTTTGAGATTGAATCCATACCCCAATGCAGAAGGCTACTGGAACTGCAAAAGGAGTTCTTAGAGCCTTGCAGGGAAGACTTTATCCCCCATGGAGCCCAATGTTATCACATATTATTGTAGGGGGATGTTTTTTCCTTTGGATTTGGCCCTTGGGTGACAAAATGCGAAAGAAGGGGGTTTAAAAACCCACAAATGTGTGCCATCCAAAGTTGAGCGCATTGTGTTAAGAGGCATGCAGATCTCAGTGACTATGATCTGCGCACTTATATCTGCAATCCTTATTGCATATTGGACCCCCCCCTGACCTTCTGCCTTTAATGAGGGGGGCGGGGGGGGTCCAAGTTGGTGGTTTTGCAAGCATTCCCCCCCCACTACATTTCACCCTCACAGTAACTCGGACCCCCCCAATGCATTACCACTTACCATCTACCCCCCCTCTGAGTTAGCCTGCTTACCGCCTCCCTTTACCGCCATTGCTCTTGTCGCCACCCGTCCTCCACTCACATCACTCGCGCGCCTGTTCCCTTCCTGCTCTCACGTCTCCTCCCTTACCTCCCAGCATGTGTCTTCCACTCCCACTCCATGTCGCCTCCATCGTGGTTGTCGTGTACCTCCTGAACCTGCACTCACCTACCTGCACATCCTCTCTCCTCGCGACATCATTCCCCTGCGCCTTTACACCTCAGCTCCCAAGTACTAGTGCCCACATTTCCCAGTCACCACTCCACCAACTACATAATTCCACTTGGCCTCCGATCACCCGCCATTCCATACTAGTTTGCACCAATCATCTCATCGTCTCCCCATCATCAACATCCATGTCTGCCTGCTAGTATTCCCTACAAACATCCAGTGAAGATCCAAGTGGCAGAGTTTCAAAGTGCGACCAGCATGCTTTTCCAAATGCCATGTTGACTCAGTCTCATCCCGATCCTGATGCAGGTAGTTAATGAAAGTGAGAGAGGTGGTTGAAACCTCATCTCACCACATAAATGGAAAGCCAGAGAAGGACCAGTCGTGGAAGCAGACTGTCAGCCCACACTGACATGAGATCGCATCTGACAGGAAGCCGCATGGGTGGTCTGGCAGACGACTGAAAACACAGTCTGTAGATGAGTTTTAGATGCAAAGATTTGAAAATATTTGAATTGATCGCACATCTGGTGGTGGTAGTTACTCTGAGTATATGTAGGCATTTTTTATATTTTGATAGGGAGAATGGTTGAGCTAGGCTTCCTGCTATTGTAATATTTTTGTGAAGAACACTAGTTCTTTGGTTATGTATTTGTTTTTGAGACATCTTGGTTAATTTGAGTCAGCTTTCTTGCTCCATCTTATTTTCCTCTAATACTGAGAGAGTTCATGATTGATTGATTCACATGGATTTTTATGACTGTATTATGATAAATGTTATATTATAGTGCTATTATAATTTGTTTTAGTTTCTTTGAGATTTGAATTCAAGAGGATCTTGCGTTTAATGTTTTCCTCCTTAGTCTACTAGAAGACCTGATGTCCACAACATACCTCTACACTCTCCTCACCAAAGTCTTCCCTCTATTCACCCTTACTCCAACTTACTGACTGAAGTTGATTCCAAAGCTCAAATGCTTGTGCATGCTACTCCAGATTTCTGAGTTAGAACATTATTATCATTGAGTGTGCACCCATTTGACCTCTTTAAAACCAACTTGTGACATAAAAATCTGATGGGTACTGGTCTTACCTCCAACGCAATCTGGAGGTGACTTCTAGTTCTAATAGAGGGATTACAGTCAATCATATGATTAGTCTCACAATCATAATTTATATTGTTGTTTCCCTCTCTACATGGAAATAACCAACAAGGGTCACTTTTCCCTTTCTATTCTAAAAACCTTCCATAATTCATAATTCAGATAGGTAGTTATTGTATCACTCAAGGCAGTAAGATAACCACTTCTAGTCTCTTCTTCGTGCCTCAATTCATTCTTGGTCAACAAATCTCTACAAGGGAATATTTTCCTAAACTATCTCTTATAGTTATCTGAGTATACCAATCCATATCCGTATGGCTAGAATCCACCTCTAGATGTCAATATGATCCACTAGTCATCCAACGGTTTTTTGACACCTCCTTAATCATACCTTGCATCGGTCTCTCATTAATCCTTACAGGCCTATATTATTAAGGTAATAGGCCGAAAAATTATCAACATTTCATTCTTGTTGTTAACTCTTGCTGACATAAGGTCATTCTCATCAAAAAGGTCTATCAGTAGACCATACCTTACAACTCGCCATAGGTTATATCATGCCGAAATTTGCAGGTTCAATATTTTTTTTTCCATATGCATCTAAGTTTTATTATTAATTCCCCTCGGCATAATCCCACTTTTGTAGGGCTAGCTATCATTTCTCCAAAATAAATGATAGGATTCTTCTGCCACAGTCTAGCATGATTCAATTTTGTTGGTTAAATTCCCAACTGACTTTTTAATCTGTGTCTCTCTCCTCAAGGAACTTATGCAGATAATTTGATATGGTAATAATACTCTCAACAAGCTCATCTTAGCCTTGGTAAAATAGTCTTATGATTATTCTTCGGCCCATCTGAGCCTGTGTTTGAATCATGTTCTACTATATAGGGTAGGGTAGGGTTCCCTCTCCCTTAAATTTTTCTAGGAATGAAAAATAATCACTTGACTCTTTTGTGAGCCCAAGAAGGCCAAGTATTGTCCCCCACTCTGATACCAATTTGTAACACACCCAACCCCTTAAGTATATTTTTAGGGATGGGGTGTCAATTTTTTTTTTCCTCTATCATCTTGAATCCTCTTCTTGAGATATCCATCACCTTTTTCTCATCAAGAGCTTTCCAACCATTGTTGCCATGCTCAAATCTGAGCTCTGGATTGGAAGTTATGCCCTTCCAAAGTTTTGTTAGCCTCATTGGTAAAAGGCCACCTGGGCCCATCTCATTCATACTATCCCAAGGTTCTATGACGTCCCAGATATTCCTAGCACTCCTACATCTATGGTGGGAATCCATCCACTATTAAATCCACTGACGAGACTTCGTCCTCTTTTAATGTACACAGTTATGGGGATTCGACGTTTGACACTTTAGCATTGAATGCCCCTTTTTCTTTCTACATGCATATCCTCCAGAGTCCCGAAATCCTGAACTCCCGAATGATCCTGAATTCTTGCCACATGGCTCTAACCTTCATCCCTTTCAACTTATCTAAAATACTACACCCCAAACCCCCAGAGTTCCAAATTCCCAGAATCCCAAATTGTCCACCCTTACACGCGATGACGCATTAAATGCATAGGTAAGGACAGGTGGGTCTCGAGTACCCCACCCGCTATTAGGCCAAGCAAGTACATGCTAGGGGGGATGACATGCAACACTGCGGAGATGACATGTGACCCCATCAATGGGTGACACATGTCACGTTCTAATGGGCACATAGGGTCTACGAAAGGCACAAATCAAGATGACACGTGGCATATCGAATATGGGTCCATGAAACCCTGGGTGACTTCAGCGCACCATGTCACTTCAGACTGAAATCTTTCCAACTCCCCTTAGATCTCACGGTCGAGGTGTGTCTACGTAGACCCATAGATCTATGGCCTTCGTTACTTCGTAACTTCGACGTTCGGGGAATCCTCCGTGTAACTTCATCTTTGATCCCAAAGTGGTCAGCGTCGAGCTAACCACGGTCTATATCTAACGGTCATGAAAGATCCCAAAGCATCCTTGGATCTATGGTCTGTGTCTCTTCGCAAGTTCGACATTCGGGGGTTCCTTCCACTTAACACTCCTTTTCACTCGGAGTGTTCAACGTCGGAATGAACATGGAATATATCCAACGATCAGGGAAGATATTGATTTCCCTTAGATCAATGACTCACATTACTTCGCATGTTTGGCATTCAGGGATTCTAGCTGCTTAATAGTCATTTTCTCTTGAAGTAGGAACTCACCGAAGTGCTACACGTGAATCCTTCCACTAGTGGATCATATGGTTGGGAGGGGTTCTCAATGGACTCCCCAAATCAATGGATCACAACTATAGCTCAAGGGTCCCTTGGTATTAGTATTAGGCCACTCCTAGAGGGACATCTGTCATTCCAAAACCCGTTGGAAAGATACATGGCACATTCCTCAGGTCATTGACATCTCTTTGTTCCACCATAAAATCGCCACACATGGCTTCACCATCACTCAACAAATGGACCCCCATGTGCTCCCGATGTGATATGCATGTCCCCATGATCAGACGGCTGAGAGGGATCCCAAAGGATCCGAAGATCGACGACCCACAATATTTCACAACTCCGACATTCAGAGGTTTTGGTGTTGTAATGCCTTTGTTATCCCGAAGTGGTCAACGCCAGAATGACCACGACATAGATCCAACTTTCACGGGAGATCCCAAATACCCTCATATCTACGACTCACGTTACTTCGTGGCCGAGAAGATGATTGGGGTTTAGTAATGGTATAATTCCCATGATTACAGGTAGCTGACCGCCAACCATTAGTCATCCTTCAAGTTATCGGTCCTACAAGTCACTTTCGGCGCATTTGGATGTGAAGTTCTCATTCACTCCGGAGTCTAGACTCCTGAATTCCCAAACAACCTAGCTCCTTTTTCAGTGTAGCGAAGGGTTCCATGGACCTAGTCCTATGGAAATTTATCAAGCTCTAGAGGCTACACCCTTTCAATCTTAGCCAAGATTTGGATTAATGTCATGGGCATGATCCTGTGGTCACTTGGACAACTGGTTTGAAGGGAACGCCCTCCAATTCACAGAACTTAAGTTCTGAAACCAGGAGGAGTATTTTCGAACCAGCCTAGAGGACAAACTTATCATATTACACCTAAACAAATACAATGGCTTACAAAAGAGCAGTTAATCATTATAACCATTAATTTCACACGAATGACAATTAATCACAATTGCAAGCATTCAAATCATTCATTTCAATCCAAGTGCATAGGGTAAACGAAATACTTATCTATTGCAGTCAATCACCGATCAACTAACTCTGGGTGTTCGCCTTTCCACCCAACCATAGGCTCAGAGGCATTCATTCTTAGAACTATGGGAACCCCCATTCCAAGCCATGATATCACTAGGGAACCTTTGCAGTTTCTCAGAGGTTCTTTATCTATCACAGCCTCTGCGAGGTTTATTAGATGCTCCCTTAGCATCAAGCTCACGACCTTCTGCTAAGGTCTTGTTCTCTGTAAATTCTCTAATATCCTCTCTTTTGTTCTGTCCAGTAACCAAAACAACTTATCAAGATTCCAATTCTTCTTCTCACCTGGAGAGCCTCCTACACTCTTCCTCTTTCTCCATTCATATCCTCGGTCGCATGCCCCCTGTGGGCTTGTTCTCCTCGCTTCTCTTCCTTCGCGTGTATTTTTGCAATATTTTTTCCTCCTCGGGAAGGTTTTGGACCTGTATTGGTCCTTCTGTCAGAAGGAAACTTGGGTCAGCTTGGGCCTGCAGGAAAAAATGCCCTATGTATTACTTCGGGCTGACAGTTTTCTGTCTCCCCAGCTAGACCCTTCATGCTTCCATTCATTGGGGTAATTGATTGTTCAACCACCATTCCTTTTCTTATTAACTTATTTATCCTTGGGATCGGGATGAGGCTTATTATTTCATATCATTTTGACATAATGAACCCTCTCCACAGTTTCCTCACTCTTTTTCCTCTAGTGATATCATGGCTAGTACTTCAAGGCTTCACCCCCGTAGTCATTCGTTGGCAATCTAAACGATAATACATCTACATTGTACACATGCCATAGCATGGTAATCATAATTAATGATTAATTACAAGCTGGGGGAAATATGGGTATTAGAGTCAATTGTGTCCTTTAATGGACATGAATGTATAAATTAAATTAAATATATGAGTTTTTAAAAAATTGGTAAGATATTGTTTTAGAGGTAACATATACATTGTCACAACAAGGTGGTGAAGACACAATATCACATATTCTTGTATTAAGAGAGGAATCATTTTTATCCTTGTGATCCAAAATGGATCACTATATAATTTTTCATTCCTCTCGGTAATTTTTGAGTGGAAAAATGGGAGTAATTTAGGGTCATGTCCCAGTTCGGTGATTTAGGGTCCAAAAACTTCTAGAGTTGGTTTGAGGCATCAAATGGCACTTTTTGGGGTTAAAAATTTGTGAACATAGTTCTAGCCCCTTGACATTGTTTTGCACACTAGAAGCTTCCCAATGGTGTGAAAAGCACCTCAATGGGAGTTCATATGTGGAAGTTATGACTCTTGCAAGTTGACCTACTATGTTGGCCACCATGGTACCAAGTGGATGCCACATTGCCCCCCATTACTCACACATGTGGGGCTAGTCATGTGTGGACTTTCAAAAATATTCTAAAGGGTCCAAAACCCTAATCCTTGCACTATAGTGCAAAAGAGAGCAACTCAAATGTACATGAAAATATTGTCTGCACTATAGTGCAAAAGAGAGCAACTCAGATGTAGATGAAAATATTGTTTGCACTATAGTGCAAAAGGAGGTGAACCTGAGTAGCCTTCATCACAAGGAAGAGAAGAAAATGAATAAAATATTCCATATTAAGATCCAAGTCAAGAAGACAAAGTTGAATTCTCTATTCAAATGTGGTTCATAGGCCAACCCCATAACAAAATATCTAGTCAAAAAGCTTGGATTGGAAGTTCATGGTCATCGTAACCCATATCCATTGAGATGGGTAAATAAGGATGTATAGCTCAAGGTCACTAAACAATGTAAGGTCTAATTTGCTATAAGTGATAACTATATTGATGAAGTGGAGGTAGATGTAGTACCACTTGATGTGTATGGTGTAGTGTTTGGAAGCCCTTACATGTATATGATGGGATGCAATCTGTATAAGGAGAGAAAACTAGTATTTTTTGCTCAAGAATGGGAATCCTTCCAGCATCAATGCAAAAAGGGATAAATCCAAGATATCTCAGGAAAGTACTAACCACGCTAATAAATTGATTAATTCTAGTAGGAATTTTGCATTACTTTTGTTAAGAGAGAATCAACCATGTAATGAATAAGTAAAAGTAAAGCCATCTCTAAAGGGATGTACTAAATAGTAGAAAGTTAGCTAGAGGAATTGTTCTATGCATACAGAGAATTGTTTCAAGAGCCTAAAGGGTTACCACCTAAAACAGAAGTGGAGCATGTGATACAGTTGTTTCCTAAATCCCCATTTCCCAATATTGGGCTCTATAGACAGTGTATTATGGATGCAGATGAAGTGAAGAAACAATTGTAGTAGATACTAGAGCAGGAAGTAATTCGACCAAGAACCTCACCTTATGGGGCATATATATGGATAAATGTATATGATATGACCCCAAGGGGGGGCATATAGGGGCCTAAATGTACATGTAATGTTTAAATACATATGTAATAGGGMCAGCCTAGTGATAAAGGGGCCTCATGTGTGTTGGACCTTGACCAAGTTTTGAGGAAACATTGGTCGTGTTTGACCACTTTTGGGACTTCAACAGGCTGGTCAAAGATGGAGCGCCTAGGTAGAGCTAAGATCGCGGGATATCGCTTGTTTTGTGGGCTTGTGGACCCAACAAGGGTTTATTAGGGTTTATGTAATGGGTTATGGGATGTCGGCCCATGGGTTTACCCATGTTTAGGCCTCTTTGTAAATGTATAAATAAGTAGCTAAGCGATGAAAGAAGTAGTATGGCTTAGTGCATGACTAATTGTAATTGGCTTAGTGCATGACTACTTGTAGTTGGCTTAGTGAAAGAAGTTGTAAGTGCTTTGTGCAGACAGACTGTGTAAGGCTTTGTGCTGATAAGGAGTTGGCTCTGTGCCTTGATCGGGTTTTGGGGAAGTTGGATCTAGTGCATTGTGTGCATATCACTTGGCCAATGCGAAGTTTAGCCCTGTGGATTTGTGCACAGGAGAAGATGAATGTAAGAATATTGGAGACTAATAAATAAGAAGAAGAAGTTGGTGGATGTAGCCCCACACTAGGGTGAACCACGTATATCATGTGTCTTAATGTGCTTTGTGCAATATGATTTATTCTTAGTGTTGTTGTTGTAATGTATGATGAATGCATTTGATGTGTTGCTTAGTGCTTACAGATGATTGAATGCTAGATCTTAGCTAATGATATGTGCTAAGTGAATGGAAGTAATTGATCTTTATGGCTATTGTGTTGATCGGTAATAAGGGTTTAACCTGTGATGTGAATGAGATTCGAGAACTAATGCATATTGTTGTTTAAGGGTTTTGTTAAGTATTGTAATCATAGATCTGTGTCCCATCCCAGTTGTAGACACTTGAGTCCTACAACCCCCCCCCACCTCTACCTCGAGTGAGACTTCATCTGATTCACAGGTGTTGCCGAAAGGGCCAGTAGTTAGAGTTTTTTTGGTGCATTGTTGAAGCGTTGAACCCTGGGTCTGCCCTTGTGCCAACAATGTGCAAATGTGAATAGATGTATATAAGAGATCACATATTCATTATTTAAAGGTGAATTGTGAAGTATGAATATTATTTGGTCATTTGGAGGGGGTTACCCTATTATTTAAGGATTTATTGTGTAACTTATCTATATTGGAGTTGTGCTCCATGTTGACATTATGTACATGGTGTGTACTTCTGTTATTTTATGATATTCTGAGTATTTGGATAATAACATTTTGGGTATTTTCCACCTTCTCCCTTCGATGTTATATATGGACAAGGAGGAGTGTGTTATGATCCAATGCTTTAAAAATGATAAAAATTCAATGACTACAATCCACTTTGAGGGGAAAAACTCCTTTTACAATATATCCAATTTAGAAGACAATATAAGATGAGATAGGATGATCCTAAGACTAGGTCTCCTTGGTATCTCTCTCTCTCTCTCTCTCTCTCTCTCTCTCTCTCTCTCTCTCTCTCTCTATATATATATATATATATATATATATATATATATAATGAAAAGGTGCAATGAAGGGTTCTAGCCTACATACAAATATAACACTAGAAATGTAATAATTCAGTATCTAGGGCTTAATAAGGGATTTAATACATTATGTGGGGCTTTTTCTACGGTTTAACATGCCCCTCCCCTTCAAACAAGTGTTTTCCTCAACACTTGACTAACCACAGGTGTTTCTACAAGAAGAACTCATCTTCCCTTGTTACCTCTTCCACTAGTAGGTTCTTCCATTTGACTAGGTACTGAGTAATTGCTCAATTTCTTAGTTGTTTAATCCTTGTTTCAAGAATCGTTTTTGGTTCTAGTATGATTTCCCCTTCTTCATTAATCTCTGGTAAAATAGTTTGGACTAGGATCTTGTTGTCGATGACCTTATTTAAGCAAGAAACATGGAACACTGGATGTACTTGTGAATATGGAAGCAACTCCAATTTGTAATTTATACTTCCAATCCTTTGCAAAACCTTATAGGGGCCACAATATTTGGGTGCTAATTTGTTGTCCTTATTTTGTTGCTTGAAATAAATCTGTTTATATGGTTGTAGCCTCATAAATATCCAATCCCCCACTTCAAATTCCCTTTCACTGTGATGTTGATCTGCTTGTTGTTTCATCAGATTTTATGCCATAACCAAGTTGTCCTCAATAGTTTGAGAACCTCTTGTTGGTACCATATGTGTTCCTCCACTACTTGAACCTTTGTATTCCCTTTCAAGAGTGATGTGATGGATGGAGGATGATATCCATAAATTTTCAGAAATTTTCAGAAGTATGGAAGGATGTGTTGTACCACCATTCTGTCAAGGGAAACCACTTGACCCATTGTGTATGTTTATCATATGCAAAGTAATGAAGATATCTTTCTAGACATTTATTCACAATGTCAGTTTTCCCATCAGATTGAGGATGGTAATATGAATTGTGATCCAAGTGAGTACCCAAACAAGAAAATAATTTAGTCCAAAAATTTCCAATGAAACTTGGATCTCTACCACTTACAATAATCTTGGCGACTCCATGTAGCTTTTGAATTTTTTCCATAAATGTTGCAACTATTGTAATTTCTTTAAAAGGACAAGAAAGAGAGGAAAATGATCATACTTTGTCAGTCGATCCACTACTACCATGATGACAATATTTCCTTCATATTTGGATAAACTTGTAATAAAATCCATTGAAACGTCTTCCCAATGTTAACTTGGTATAATTAATGGTTGTAGGAGACTCAGTGCCTTGATTGTCTCTCCCTTATTCTATTGGAAGAACACACATTCATACACAAAATTTTGAACATCCTTCTTGATCCCATGGTACATTTTCAAGAATGCTGAATGTCCTCCTATAGGAGAAGTTTGCAATTCTAGAAGGATCTTCTTTTGGAGTTGGGAATTATTATAGAAATATAAGTGATCATGATACCATAGTAAGTCATTATTCCATACAAAATTATCTAATGAAATGGAGTCCTCTTTTAGTTGTTGAATGATCTTGCATATCTCTTGATCTTTCTCCCATTCTGTCCTTGCTTATTCCACCCAATCAGATTACAGAATAGAAATAGCACATGGTAAACCTTTTGCTTCTTCTTCTTTCCTTGAAAGGGCATCTGCCACAACATTATGTTTCATTTTTTTGTAGATAATTTCAAAGTAATAACCTAGCATCTGTGTAACCCGCTTTTGTTTCTCTTATGAGGATAATCGTTGCTCCAAGAAGTACTTCAAAATATCATGATATGTTTTTTACTTTGAAGTGTCTTCCTATTAGGTAAGGCCATCATTTATTAACTACATGTAGTATGGCCAGCATTTCATTTTTCATAAATGGGTTTGAGTAATTTTTTTCCTTTAAGTTTATTGTTTCCAAAGGCAAGGGGCCTTCCTTCTTGCATTAAAACTGTGCCAATTCCATGGCCTAAGGAATCACACTCCACAATAAATGTTTTTGTGAATTCAGGTGTGGCTAGGATGAGAGTTTTACACATATCCTCCATAAGTTTTTCAAAAGATTTGGTTGCTTCTTGAGTCCAAGAAAATGCTTCCTTCTTTAATAATGTTGTTAGAGGTGTTGTTATTTGACCATAGTTCTTGACAAACTTGTGGTAATATCATTTCAATCCTAAGAATCCTCTAAGTTTCTTCAAGATTTTGGGAATTGGCATTCGCTCATAGCTTTAATTTTGTTAAGGTCCACTTTTACACCTTCATGAGATACAATATGACCCAAATATTCCACTTCTTCAACCCCAAAGGAACACTTGGAAGTATTTTCATAAAGTGGTTTCTCCTCCAATAGTTTTAATACTCTGTCAAGATGTTGTACATGCTCTTCCCAATATTTGTTGTAGATTAGTATGCCATCAAAAAWWACTAACACRAATTTTCTAAGGAATGGATTAAAAATAGAATTCATCAAGATTTGGAATGTTGAAGGTGCATTAGTAAGTCCAAATGGCATAACCAAAAACTCATAATGACCTTCACATGTTCTAAAAGTTTTTTTGGGAATGTCGTCTTGCCTCATTATGATTTGATAATAYCCTGAACAAAGATCCAACTTAGTAAAGAAATATGTTCCATGCAATTCATCTAATAATTCATCAATGACAATAATATGAAACTTATCTTTGATGGTCATTTTTTTGAGTTGTCTATAATCTAGACAAATGTGCCATGAACCATCCTTTTTTGTAATCAATAGCACTGGTGAAGAGAAATAAATTTGGCTAGCTTGAATGTTGTTGACCTCCAACATTTCTTGGATCATATGATCAATCTCACTCTTATATGCATATGCATACCTATAAGGCCTAATGTTTTGTGGTACACTTCTTGGTTGCAAATGAATATAATGGTTGACATGATATCGAGTAGGTGGAAGACCCTTAGGTATTTCTCCAAATACCTTGGAATGAGTGTTGATAACTATTTGGAGATCTAATGGAGCAGAGGATATAGATGTTTGCACATATAGTGAGAACATTTTTCAATTACACCATGGTGCCCCTTTTTGAGTAATGTTGTCATGCTATTAGAATTTATCACCTTAGAGGGTTTCCCTTGGCTACCTCTAAGCTCAATTTCTTTTCCCTCTGAGGAAAAGCTCATGAAAAGATCTTGAAAAGTAAGGGCCACTTTTCTCGATGATTGTAACCATTGGACTCCTAATACAACATCAACACCACCCATTTGGATAGCAATCATGGGACTATCCAAAAAATACTCCCTTATATTGAGCTTAATACTATGGCACCTCCCAGAACAATTTATGGTACCTCCATTTGCAATCATCACTTGAAACTCTAGTGTTGGATATACAAAGCAATTGAGATCTTTTTATAATTTGTAATTGATCCAGATTGGATCAATATAATATTTTTTTATATATCTTGATGCTTTCAAAGTGGAAAAAATTGGAGGAATAAACTTGTAGGATCATTTTAGTTGCAGGTCCTAGTTTGGAAAATTAGGGTTTGGAACCTTCTCAAGCCATTTTGAGGCATTAAATGGAATTTTTGGGTCAAAAATTTCCCTGCATGGCTCAAACATCGTGACACTATTCTACACATCGAGACCTTTCCAATGGTGCAAAAATCATGTCCATCAGAGCTCGTATGCAAAAGTTATGCCTCCTGCAATTTGATCTATCGTGTTGAGAGACATGGTACATGAAGATGCCACGTCAGCCACCGTCCCTCATAAATATCGGGCTAGACAAGTGAGGACTTTCAAGAAGATTCTAGAAGGTCCAAAACATTATCACAATTGAGGGTTGAGGAATTCAAAACCCTGCCCCTAGATGGCTATCGGGCTATATTAAATACCAAGCCACTAGGAGGAGAAGGGATTCCATTCTATGTTATTGTATTTTGTTCCATAGTAGAGTAGAAAAAATGGGAGTGGGAAAATTAGAGAGAATAACATAGGGGGTTAATGTTCTATAGCAACCTAATAGGCCACAAGTCTTAGGTAACTATATAGAGAGTGCCTTCTCCTTTGTACTTGCATTATTTCCATACCAGAGAAAAGAGAGTAGAGAGGCCTCACCTTCTAGTTGGGTTTTGTACCGTAAGGGTTTCCCCAAAAAAATATTTGTGTCATTTTGTGGATGGTTTGTGATTTTATTTTACTATTATCTATTTTTCACCTTTTATCTATTTCACGCATAAGAAAAAAATAAATAACTAAATATTCTTCAATGTAAAGGAATTTAATCTTCATAGTGTATATTTTAGTTTCATTTATCAGATCTTTTTGACGAATTGTTCTAGAGAAATGTCCACAGTAGTTTACGGATCATATTGGTATCAGAGCAGGTTTTCTTGGGGTATTTTTGGAAAGTTGTAGGGATGCAGAAAACAACTTAAGAAGAAATTTGTAGAACCTTAGCCATGGCAGACAAGTCTGTTCATAACAACCATCAAGATCCAACAGAAGAGAGATTTGAGAGTCTATAAGCACAGTTCATTGATATCAACCATAATATGAACCTCCTAATGTTGGCTCTAGTGAGAAAGCTTAGACCATTTGGAGATGATGGAGGCTATAAGTCAAAGATCAAATTGGAAGGCAAATCAGGAGATCAGGAAGACCCAGGAAAGGAGTCACAGAAAGAACCCAAGAAAGAAAAGTTGTGTTAGAGTGTCATTAACTCTTCATAGTCCTTATTCAATATGAAAGTGAAAGTGGACATAAATCCATACTAAGGTGAGATCGAGGCATTAAAACTCAATCATTAGTTGCAGAAACTAGAAGTTTATTTTAACGATCAACTTGAAGTCATCTATGAAAGCAGGTGATGCTCTTCAAGCCGAAGATAGTGGACGAGGAGTGTGTACAAGAATAGTTGATCCAGGTGGATATCGGCGGCCACCCACCTTTTCCGACTGGCTCAAAACAATTTTCTGGCAATTTTGGCAATTTACTATTTTTAGCAGGTTTTAACTTCCGGGGCCATTTTGAGGGCCTAAATAAAGGTTTTTCAAGATTGAGGTTCTCAAAGATAGCCGACGGCATGATTTATCCCCCAAAATGAAACTCCTCGACGATACCTTTCCAACGAGCTACACCTAAAACGAAGATCGTATGCAAAAGTTATGACCCCGGGAAGTTGATGTACTAACTTACCCAAATGGGGCCCACATGACTTTTGGCGCTTCATCTCCTAGGGTTAGGTTTTTGGATGTCTAGGTTTTTGGGCATTCTTTTTTATTGTAAAAAGGCCTTCAGAGACTCATTGTAATCATCTTCTTGCGAATGCGAGTAGCCGTCACATCTCTTCTCAGAGATAAGCTGCCACCATTCTAGCGAGTCTTCTAGTCTGTATTTTTATAGTCTCTGTACATTTATTTCATTAATAGAAATTGTGTATTATTGTATATCTGTGTTTATGGTTGCATCTCTGATACATTTCTGTTATATTATTGAATATCTGCGATATCTCTGTGCATTTCTTTATTATATCTTCGATCTCATTTCGTGCCGAAAATAATCCGAATCAATCGTACTTGGATAACATAGGCAAAAAGAAAGGGAAACCAAGCGGTTCCAAGCAGAAAGAGCACCAGGAAGCTTCCAAGGAGGGTAATAAGAAGTGGAAGGGGGAAGGATAAGAAGAAAACCCACCGCACATTAATGCAAGTATCCTAGAAATCATTGCAATATTTATGGTCATGCCAAGGAAAAGTGATGGAAATTACATCTAGAGGTAAACCTAAAGAACCGCAAGAAGGACAAAAAGAAAAAGAACCTTCTAGCCACATATTCAAGCAATCGAGTTGAAAATAGCTCTGATGTGAATGAAATTATTTTTTGAAAATTTGGGTAGAAGGAGGTGAATCTCAATGTCCTTTATCACTAGGAATAGAAGGATATGACCAAGCTCTTCCACATCAAATTCAAGGCTAGAAGACCAAGATAGATGTTATGTTCGAATTTGGTTCACAAGATAATCTCATAGCAGTGGATCTGGTTAGAAAGCTTGGATTCGAGGTTCACGATCATCCTAACCCCTATCCATTGGGTTCAGTAAAAAAGGATGGAAAGATCAAGATTGTTTGCACACAATTCGTCACCTGGTGAGCAAATCGAGGGTGCTTACATGCCCTGTTGGGTCATGCAGGACATGATAGCTGTGGAAGGAAAGGTTAGAGAATACAGAACAAACTACAAGCTAGAATTAAACAGAAACAAACTAAACTGTGAACATACGGATAAAGAAACAATAAACACAAAATGACACCGATATCACCAATGGTTTTGAGCTAATCAATTGATGAAACCAGAGCACGATGAAGGAAGGGAACTGTGGTTCCTTCTTCCCCCAACAGAAGGCTCTTGAGGCCCTCACAAATTTTTCTTTCCTTACAATGAGAAGAACTGATCATGGCAGTGAAAGAACTCCCAGTGATGTTGCTGATGTGTTATCATTAAAGAATGAGTCCTTAACAATCTAATCAGCATAACAATGCCTGAAATTCCTTGCAAAAACAATGTATCTTCACAGCTTTTTATAGTAGATCCTCGGGCGATTATGTAACCTCTTCAAAGTGTGAAAAGGGGCCCTTTAGGGATTCCTTAGGTCATTAACCCGCCTACCCTGCGGATTTGGCTCGGATTTGGGAGTCAAATCAGATTGGGAGCCGGTCCGTAAGCAGTTGAGAGGCCAGCCAATTCATAAATGCGCCATTTTTAGCAGGTGCACGGGTTTTTTCATTGACAGCCGCACATCATGCGTGCATGCGCGCAGAGTACGTTCTTGTCCTGCGCATGTGCATGCGCACCAAACTACTCTGAAGTGCCCTTCAGTTTTGGTTACTTTGTATAGTTTTTGACCCTTCTGGACTGCTGTGAAATTAATTCAGTGCCATGAATGACTTCATTGATGTTTTGATGATGCGGAGTTCTTGTCGCCATGTGTGGACGAAATTTCAGTGATAACAGATGCCCCCTGATGGATGAGGTTAGGAGCATACGTATAGCCGAAATCCATCAATGTTTCTTCTATTGAGAATGTTGTTGTAAGGGAAAGCAATAGTGGGACCGTTCGGAGCGATCCGTTGGAGAAAAAAGGAACCGGTAGGACCCGACCTTCTGAGAGACGTGCATAAAAAATATACAACTGTGTACAAACGAGGTGGGCATGCCCCATGCTCATTTTATGTAACTCTAAAAAAATATGACGAAAGTGTTGGTGTAGACAACTGCAGCGCCCTTGGGGGCGGTAATGATAAAGGCAGAAGACAATTCTGCAAAGGAACATACTCTGAATAATAGGCAATGATCGCGGTAATAAGCAACAACGATGATGTGGGCATTGATGGCCCTACCAAGTTCAGAGGTCTTCGGCAAATGAAAAAAATAACTGCAATAGTCGCAAAGTAAGACCCACCATAACATGAGAGAGTGTTGGCGTCGAATGTTATGGGGGCCAACGACAGCAGGGAGCAATGGTGTTTCACCCTGTGCCGTCCGAGATCTCTCATTAAAATAGAGAATGAGAATCAAGATACTGTCGCCCTTCTGGAAAAGTGTGCTGATGTCGACAAAAGGGGGACGCGACTCCCAGAAGCAAAAAAGGGCTCCGTGGAATCTACTGAGGTGAGGAAGTGGCAGAGGTACATGGACGAAGTCAAGAAGTGGGATGACTCAAGACTGCCCTTGGTTGGAGGATATATGAGAGAAACAGTGGTCGCAACCGTGTAACAAGGTCAAGTGTCAGGGGGACGACAAGACCGGTGCTAAGTTGTGCCAGAGGCAGGACAAGGTGAACAAATTCAGAGGGTAGAGTTAACTGACCTGTTGGGTTCTCTGAAGATATGGACGATGCCGGCGAGGGTAAATGATAAGTAACGCTCCAACCAAGGGTGACATGGGTTGCGTGTGGCCAAAAGAAAGCAAGTCGCCAACGGTGACGATAAAGAATGTAATGAGTGAAAATAAAGGTGTTTGTACAATAAATAATAAATAATTTTGGGGAAAAAAGTACAAATACAGAAATGGGTGCCCCGATGTGAAATGCGTGCCCCAGGGAGGGCAGAATTGTCTTGGGAAACTGATGAAGGGTGGGGGCCCCATTGGTGAGTTTCTGTATGAGGTAGGTGAAATGAGGGAAGGTTCACAGATGGGCAAACTGATGGTGGATGAAATGGTGGGTTCATGATCCTACGGAGGTGCAGGTAAAAAAGAACATAACCATAAAGCGATGATCTAGGAGTCCATATGGGAAGCTAGAAAAATGAGGAGAAGAAGTATGTGGTTGATTCACAACATGATGAAAGACTACCGGGACTCCCATCCCTAAAGGGTAATGAAGAACATCATGAGTATCAAAAGTGCAAAAGGGTGCTATGAATGGGACAACTCATGTGGGTGAGAATGCTACCGAGTTACAGTACCGAAGATGTAAATGAAGGTGTGAGTACTGCAGAGCCGGGAATGAAGATCCTAAAGGCCAATATCAGAGGGTGTGACTGGAAATTTAAATGCAATACAGTGGGATAGACTACATGCCAGTGCTGAGTATATACCTGAAGGGATGATGTCGATGACCGATGAGCAAGTACCTGCACACATAACAACCAAATACCCAAAGTGAACAATATCTGAAGAGTATAAAAGATATGAGCTTGTATTTGACAACTTTGACTATGCGCATGCGTACTTGACCATGATATGAAAAAAAGGTGCCCCGGGGGCTCATGATGAAAAGAGACCTAGGGACTGCTGAAATGTAGGTGACGGGACGTTGATCCCGTGGCTGAAGACGGTTTGAAAAATGGACACTTTGGGCTCCCGGAATGGTGAGTGGAAGTTTGGCAAAAGGCCTATATATAGCTGTAGGGCCCACATTGCCACCTCATTTGTACCTGCTGCTACAGTGATTTTCTGAGTAGATCCAGAGGAGATTGGGTGATTCAGGGAGCATGAGGTAGCCAATTGACGGTGTGCGAGCTTCAGGTTAGTGGTCTAATCATCCTGCATAGAAATAGGTTTCTAATTTTTGGGTAGGGTAGGTATGGGGGCCATACCAGGGGTTTTTAGGGGTTTTTTCTTAGGATGTGGGCCTGCATGCACGGGCGATTCAGTGGAAGGCGCGCATACGTGTGCGCCTGTCCTCAGAATTGACGTGCATTGGCGCACGTGAGTAGAAATTTAAGGCGTGCCACTGAGGCGCGCATGTGGGGTGGACAGTCGTGCACTAGTGCACGACTGTAATTTGGACAGGCGCGCTCAAGAGCGCGCCTGTGTAATGAACAGGCACGTGTGCGAGTGAGCCTGTGTAATGAATAGGTGCACGTGTGAGCGCGCCTGTGTAGTGAACAGGCACGCGTGCGAGCGCGCCTATGTAGTGAACAGGCGCGCATATGTGCGCGCCTGTGGGTAAAGAAAACGCACCTTTGAGGCAAGTTTTACGGGGTAAAAAATGAGTCTTTTTGATGCATTGGATGGTTGCATAAACTGATATAGGACTCTGTGTTGTGTGCAGGTGGTTAGCAGTGATTATGGACGTGTGGTGGCACAAGCGAGACTGGTCACAGCTGCGAGATGCTGTGGCCAATGCAGTGCCTGCGGTTAGAGCGGATTTAGCAACTAGTGGGTTGCTAAAGTTTTTTGAGTGCCCGTTGATACGGGCACAGGAGTACTTACTTCAGTTCCTGCTCGAGATGTGGAGCCCAAATATGCACTGCTTCCTCGTGCGAGGAGAGCAGATCCCCTTCACTGCAGTGGAGGATATCTATTTTTTGACTGGGCTCCCCTTTCAGGGAACACCGCTGCCGACAGAGCCTGTGCTGCCGAGGGACACTCATCTACGGGATGTTGTCGGGAGATATTGCTCAGGCGAGCACTACATGGCTGGCACTGTAGTGAGTATTAGTGTTATAGATGCCCTGTTGCATCATTGCGTAGTGGCGATGATTGTTCAGGTGTATGGGTCACTGGCGACCCATTGGATCAGTGGTGGCAAGCTGCTGGTGATGGAGCGGGTGGTGGTGGGCCATGAGCGGTTCGCCTGGGGTTTGACACTACATGCACGGATGATCGCGCAGCTGGACCATTGTCGGTCCACAAGTACCAGGGAGTTTGTGTTTGGCTCCATCCTGGTGGCCTGGTTTCTGGAGAGGGCGCCGATGCTGTGCCCGCGGGTTCTATTGGAGGTGCCAGGGGCGCGAGAGCCTCGACTGAGGTGGTGGTCTCAGATTTTGGTTCACCACGGTGGTGGCGAAGGTGGACATTATTTCACTGCGCAGGCGGCGCAGATATGGCGGAAAATGCCGCAGGTCATACTTCAGTTCCCCTATGCTAGGGTGGACTTCCGGGGGGACCCAGACATGGTGTTGCCTCCTGGGGAGGTTTTCGACCATCGAGGTATGTTGTGTATTTGTATGTCTTGATTGATGTTGTGATTTTGATATACCAGTTTATATTTATGACGATAGATACTGATATGATCGTGTGTTGGTTGTTTTGTGCATGTGCAGATTTGGCGCCTCGCGGGCGTGAGGTGGAGTTCCAGAGAGCGCCGACTCAGCGAGAGATGGAGAGACCGCCGCGTGGAGGGAGACGTTGGCGGGATGAGGCCGCGGGGGCACCAGCAGAGCCTGAGAGACCAGCGAGGAGGCGCCGATTTGATGACCCTGGTGCGGGGCCATCACACGCTCCTCCGGTGGTGGTCGGAGGTGATTTTGATGATATACGCCGTCGTCTGGAGACAGTGTTACAGGACGTGCCTGAGGGCATGTGGATCCGTATCCAGGACGAGGGGTTCCTGGAGCAGTGCATAGGGTTACCACCACCATGGCGGTCGATCATGCGACGAGCAGCTGTGCTTGCCGCCATGACTAGTGGACGCCTGCCGCTGGGGCAGGAGGGTCCTGCTGATGTTCCACCACCACCGCCTGGGG